>JAATLQ010038162.1:0-80899 GCA_013421005.1 Heliconius erato x Heliconius himera | reverse complement strand
AACATTCAATATTATAATATGGATCAAAGATCCACAATATGTGTCGCTCCTACACATATATTGCCTTTATAAGAAATTCGATCCTAAAAGATCGTGCCATCATAGGCTTCGAATTATTATAGTATATTTATAATATACTTGGTACGAGTCTTTATGTGCATCATATTTATTAGTACCGTAGTACTTAAGAGTTCGACTCGACCGCTGCCTTCCGAGCATCACCACCACCTATATATACGGAACGACGGTCGCGACACTCTGGACGAGAATACACGAACGCGTCTCGATTAATATGATATTTAAAATATATAGTTTTTATTATTCATATTTAACTATGTTATTTATGTATATTGCCATGCATATTTTATTTTATTTATTTATTTATTTTTAACTTATACCATAGGTACATACTGTTACAACACTCTATAAATCTTAACTCTAACCCAGTTCCAGATGATCTAGAACGGCGAAATTTGGCATCCGAATGAATGGAATAAATCTGAAACTAGTAATTTTTATCATTTTCTTATAATTTTTCAATAAATAGAATCTGGGATATAGCAGGGCAGAGAGAAGGGAGGGGCCAAGAGACGCTCCACTTTCCGTCGAATACATCGAGGTATTGCTGAGTGGATAGTTATTCTGACAGACCGAAGAAATGAATATATTAATAATATTATAATTAATTATACAGTTACACGGTTGTGCCACTGCGCCACGACGGCCTTGTAATGTAATGTATTTTAAATATTTTTTGTGGGCTTTTCCGCAAAAATGGAAAATAACAAAATATATAGTTTAATACATTTCTACGATTGATGAAAAGAAAAAACATATAAGATTAAAGTATTTTAATTAAAATAAATACAACAACATAATTACACACATTAAAATAATAATAAGGCAAAGAAGAAGAAAAGGGAAGTAACACTTTAACTAGACAATCAAAATTAAATAGTTCACCACCAGCCATTGAAGTATCCGTTGCCGTATCCGTACCCGGCGTTGTACAGAGAGCCATATCCATAGTTGGAGGAGAGTCCTCCGTAGTAGCTGGGTGACACCACCTTGTTGACAGACACTACCTCCGGTACCGACACTACTTTACGTACATTCACTACTTGTGGCACGTCGACCACGCGCGCCGAGTTCACCACCTTCTTGACGGAGATAATTTTAGCGGCGGGGGCGGAGTTGATCAGACCAGAAGCGCCTAATAGGGCGGATGAACCCACTAGGGCGGATGAACTCAGGGAAGGGGAGCCAACTAGGGCGGGAGAACTTATTAGGCCAGAGGAACCCACTACTGAAGGGGAATTAACTAGAGCGTGAGCAGAGAGTGAGGAGAGCCCGAGCGAGTAGTCTCCAAGTCCAGCGACGCCGCTGCTGTAGGCACCACCGTATGAAAGCGAGTCGAGGGAGTTTAGGCCGTGGAGGAAGCTTCTCTTGTCGCGCTTCTCGCTGCCGGCTGAGGCGCAAGCCACCATGGTGAAGAATACGATCTAAAAAACCAAATTCTGAATTAGTGTATATTTTTGTAATTGCATTGTAATATTTTTATTTTTGGATAGTAATATTATAATTTCCAGAGAGCAGAGCGTCAAACTCCGCAGTAATTATGATATTTTATTTTATTATTTTGTTTTTAGAAATACTTACATAAGCTCTCATGTTGATCTGTGTATGTTTTTTAGGTAAATGATACCAGTTTTTAGCATAACATCTAATATATATACTATGTTTAAAGTTATTACGCAACGAAAACGAATGCATTTTTGATAAATTTTTAGATTATTATGAAATTAGTGCATACATTTTTCATGGCGTAATGTTATTATGAATTATTTTCAGTTGACTAGATAAAAATCAAATACTATAATGGGTAGGCCTAAGTGTTTTATTGATCTATAGATATGTATAAGTATATTCCAATCAAAATTAATTTCCGTTTTGGATTGGCTTTATGCTTTTGACCTGATCTTCTTAAGAGCTTCACCGACAGGGGCGAGAGTAGCTCGCCCCTGAAGAAAAAGTACGAGCTTTGATGAACGCGTGAAAGGTTGGCGATAGCAGGGAAATGCCCTGCGTATCCTAATCAAAGGTAATACTATTACTAAAATAATAGCTAAAAGAAGTCAGTCAAGGCGCAGAGGCACAAGCGTGTGACTGTAAGCGCGACAGGCTGTGGGTTCGCTTCCCACTCGCTCTCGTTACCAATCGCTCTGCTAACGAGGCAAAGCGCCGCGTTGAATTCCGCCACACAACACGCAATGCCTCCAAAATTTGGACATATGAAATAAACTATATATATAACTGAAAACATTGTTTATTTTTTAATTAATAAAAGCTACATTATATAAAAATCATAGTAGGTTTTTGAAAACATGTAAAGTTAAAGTAAGTAGTATTACTACTATATAGTACAGTGTTTCCCAACCAGTGGTCCGCAGAAGCCTAAATGTGGTCCGCGAACGATTTTAATTTTATGATTGGGGATGGGGAGGCGAAGGTTCTGTTTAATTGTCACAGTTAATTTTTAATATACCTACATGCATAATATGTAATGTGTTGTTTTAGATGGCTTACGTAAGTACTAGTGAAGCTAGTCTATAAACTAATAAAATATTTATTAACACCTCACATTTAAATAAAAACATAATATTGCTATTATACATGATTGCTATTCTTATATTACAGGCACTTTACGTAAATGTTCTTATCTGAACTGAATGAATGAATCTATTTATTGAAAAATTATAAGAAAATGATAAAAAAAATACTAGTTTCGGATTTTTTCTTTATGTACATCCAATTACGTAACTGGATGCTAAATTTCACCGTTTTAGGTCATCTGGAACTGGGTTAGAATTAAGGTTTATAGGTTAGTCAATGCGTGATAAAATTGACGATTTTTGGACGTTATTATCTAAATAACCGTTTGAGATATGTTTATGAACTTTTATGCACGTATGTAGGTAGCAAGTCTGAATGTTTGAGCTTTTGGTGGGATAGATTTTGAGTTACGAAAGAGTAAAATAGCTTAGCTTAGATAGCTTCAAATGGTTCGTGTAAAATTACACACGGTGCTGCTCGCCAGTTCTGTTTTACTGAACTTGGCTGAACACGCTATCACGCGTCTAAATGAGTACATACATATTTATTAAAAATACTTCAACATAACAAGATTTATAAATCGCTGCAACCTGCATGCATTTAATTAGTAAATATTATTATATAAAATGTAATTAATAATATATAATTTATCAAAATATTTTGCACATTCATATGTAGATTAATTAATCTAACCTGTATACCATGATTACATAAATAAGTAACAACATTAAGTTATATTTAGATTTTTTTTCAGCTTCACGCTGTATCCTATCCTGCTGTATCCTATCCTGCTGTATATAGCAGGGTAGACAGAGCGAACCTAATGTTAAAACACTCCGTTTCTCACCTTCCACCGAATTTTCGAGGAATTGCATGTTGAGTGGCGAAACTCAACGCCGAGCCTTTGCCATTGTAGCAGATACAACCTGTCGCCTTTACAGCCACACGCTTGTGTCCCTGCGCCACGACTGACCTTAACATTGAGTTAAGACACTATTTTCTCCATTTTTGCCCCAACTCGAGATATTATGTGTTAAGAAAATGCAAACGCTGCCGCTATCGTAATAACAGTTCAAAAAGATTTAAAAAGAAATTTGATTCTATCATTATACAACATCATTTAATATTATCTCAAAATGGCCAAAACATGGGGGAGTGCATAAGTAAGTTCTCTCTGCCCACCTACCTAAGTTTTATAATTTTCTTACATGCTTACTCTTGCTTACTGGTTATGATTTCTGAGTGAAGCCTCTAAATAAATTTTGTAATTAAAACAGCTTTACTGTTCAATATTCCATATGCAGGTCAACAAATACAAGGTCGTATTTTATAAATATAATTTAGCATTATATTCAAAGACATCTATCAAAAACTTGCAAGGACGCTATTGCTCCATCGTCATCAAATCAGTATATATAACACGAACGACTCAGAAAACAAGTATCATTTATTCAAAATCAAAACTCAAAACTACAACATGAAAGCATTTGTGAGTATTTTCGAAATTTAATTAAAAAATCTATAATTCTTATTAAAATTTAATTTAATTTTATTAACAAAAAAAATAAGAAAGTGACATCGATAATTAAGTTTATATATTAAAAAAAATATTAATTATAAATTTTCTCCTTTAGATTGTAATCTTGGCGGTTGTGGCCTGCGCCTTAGCTGGCAGCGAGAAGCGCGACAAGAGGGGCTTCCTCAGCGGCCTGCACTCCGTTGACTCGCTGTCATATGGTGGTGCTTACAGCAGCGGACTTGCGGGACTTGGGGACTACTCAGTCGGACTGTCTGCACTCTCTGCCCCCGCCCTGATCCACTCTGCACCCTCCCTAGTGAGTTCTCCCTCTCTGTTGAGCTCCTCCTCCCTTTTGAGCTCCCCTTCTCTATTGAGCTCCCCCTCCATATGGAGTTCCCCGTTAGTGAATTCTCCCGCCCTAGTGAGTGCCCCTGCCCTAGTTAGTTCCTCCGCCCTAGTGAGCGCTCCCGCCCTAGCCCACTCTGCCCCCGCCGCTAAAGTAGTCTCTGTCAAGAAAGTAGTGAACTCGGCTCGCGTGGTTGACGTGCCTCAAGTAGTGAATGTACGTAAGGTAGTGTCGGTACCGGAAGTAGTGTCCGTCAACAAGGTAGTGTCGCCCAGCTACTACGGGGGACTCTCCTCTAATTATGGAGCCGGCTCTCTGTACGGCGCCGGGTACGGATACGGCAACGGACTCTCTAACGGCTGGTGGTGAACTTTTAAAAATATCTAGTCCTGTTCATGTATCGACGATTAGTTGTGCTTTTTTGTTTTACTTTCATTGTGTTAAGTATTTTATAATTTATTGTTAATAAAATGTTTTATATTTAAATTTGATTTATTTTTCTTCCTATTTCAACGAATTTTATAAGTACACTGCAGGTCAGTAACTTACTTTTGAAAATGACATCTCAAAGCAATTTTGAATGTTTAAGGTAACAAATATATTTGAGAAAATTTGGAAATGTTACTTCCGCATATTTTATAATTAAACTCAAAAACAAATTAGTAATCTATTAGATATATTGAGAAAATAAAAGCATATAAAATATTTTAAGACATATTTCTATAAATATTAATATTTATGTAGATGAACCTATTAATGAAAATTAAGTAGAACTAGCCGCAAAACCATCACAAGGTCAAAATAACATAACCGACCTTTATCCTATCATATAATATATCTACTAAATACAAATTGACATTGAAATATTTTTTCTTCTGACATTAAAAGTAAAAAAATAATGGCCCTTAGCTTTCTCTGAGATTTTTTTTTAAATTATGAAATATAATTTTTCTTTTCATCCCATTTTAATAATGTAAATTAATAAAAAAATTGTACATAAGTGGCAAAACTCTGCGCTTCGTCTTAACAAATCGTGTAAAAAAAATGCAACTATATATTATGAAATCATTATTTTGTGAGAGAAATTATATATTGTTCCGCTGATTTTTATCTAAATTAAATTAAATTTATCTTTATAAAATCACGTTATGATTAAGATTGTTGACAATTCAACTTGGTAAAAGACTTAACAAAGCAAAATATGAAATTAACAAGTTAAATAAAAGCTTTTAATTAATAACATGAAAATAATATATATTTAGTTCAGGGCTTATTTTCATTGGTCATTCATATCACATATTTGGGATGAGGGAGAATTCCGTTCAGACAGAGCACAAAGACCGCGTCACGCATGCTTTATAAAAATCAGCTTCACGCTGTATCCCACACGCAGCAGGGTAGGCAGAGAGAACCTAGTGTTAAGACACTCCGCTCCCCACTTACCGCCGAATTCTGGAGGCATTGCGTGTTGAGTAGCAGAACTCAACGTCGCGCTTTGCTTCAACACCAGAGCGAAGAAATGGAAATATAAATTTAAATAAATATTTCATCTCCTCGAATGTCGATTGAACCCACAAACAATCGATTTTACAGTCACACTTTGTGCTTCTGCGCCACGACTCTGGCCTCAAGCTTTATAAAAACCGATAAAATGTATCACTAGGTATTAGGCCGCGTGCGGGAAAACACCCGCGTCGTATATTTATAGTGTACTTTCATTGTTTAATAGCCCGTATTTTTGGACTTCCAGTGCATACTGGACGACTATATTACGACTGATGAAAATGATTTTTTTAGCTTCATACTTTATCTCTTAAATAATGAGCTATCAATATATTAATTGAAAAATAAAGCAAAAAAAAAAAATGAGAGCTTAAGTGTTTAAACACTTCGTTCTCCAATTTCTGTCTAATTTTCGAGACATTGAATGTGTTTCTTCTGCTTTATGCGAGGACAAAAAAACATGAAAACTTAAATTATACCTACGCATAAAACAAATACAAAGATTGGTAACATTTTCACAATACAAATATGACTCGACATTTAAAATATACAACTCAGGTCTCTAATAGTACCGGCCGCGCCTAGCTCTCTGGCTGGCTTAATTGCCAATAGATTATACTCTTAGATATAGCTCACTCTACTTTCTCTAACCAGTAGTACGTCTTTAGTAAATATTGTACAATAACTAAATGCAATAGAATTGTAAAGTGGTAAGAATTGTATATTTATATTTTTTGCCAGTTTTATTAATAGTATGTTACCTAAGATGATATGAAAGTGTAGTATTTTTTTTAGCTTTACGCTATATTGCCGCATAGCAGGGTAGGAACATAATGTTAAGAGAGATTAAGAGACATTGCGTGTTGACCGACGGTACTCAACGCCGCGCTATGCCTCAACACCAGAGCGAAGAAATGTAAATATTTAACTTCCTGGAGTAGAAATCGAACCCACAACCTTAGTTTTCGTGCGTTTAGCTTGTGCCCTTGCACAACGACTGGCCTCTTTATTATTTCGTTTATTACTACCAACTACCTGCTACCCGCTCGCGGCTTTTCCGGCTTGATAACACAATTATTTAAGTGTTCTCCTTGTTCTGAAATTTTAACAATATCATTTCATTTCAATTTCAAGAATGTCTATTCATTAAAAACGTAAATTTTTAAGGAAATTTTATCCTGTCTAAAGCTTTCAAGTGAAGCTACGTTATACTATAGTTATAAACAACGTGGGTATAAATTATTGTTTGAATATGTTTTAACGTATTAAAAAAATACTAACACTGTTAAAATTATAACATTTTGCAGTCGATTCTGAGATTTATTCTCCATCGTTTAGTAATTTTGACTTAATATTACATTCATTTTTGTTTACTCCCTGAAAAAAATATGTAAACACTAAAATTAACTTTGATATCAATTTGTTTTTATCCTTACTGTTACTTATGCGCGTAAAACAATAAAATATCTGGGTTTTTTTAATGGTGAGGCTAGTCGCGCCGCAGGAGCTCAATCGAGTGGCTGTAAATACGACAAGTTGTGGGTTCAATTCCCACTCGAGAAAATTAAATATTTAATATTTTTATTTCTTCACTCAGGTGTCGAGGAAAAGCGCGTCGTTAAGTTCCACCAATCGCCACGCCTCCAAAATTCTGCGTAAAGTAGAAAACGGAGTGTCTTAACACTAGGTTCCCTCAGCCTAACTTGCTGTGTGCGGGATACAACATAAAACTAATAAAAAAATATATAATTTATAATGACAGTTTTAACAAAGCTGACTGGCTACGGGCATGTTTTTTATTATTTTAAAAGTACTTTTATACTTTTAAAAATTTTAAGATGTTTTTTACTAGGAACTTGTGAAAGAGGACTGATAAAAAATATATAAATATAATTTCATTAAATAATATTAATTTGAATTTAATCTCACATCGCTTGTAACTTTTGTAACATCAACCTTATACTGTTGGCTATCAATAATATAATTTCTTCATTCTCTAGAAAGCATGTAATGGTGACATAAATAAATTAGCAATAGCAAAATATTTATTTAGAAAACGTATAAAAATTTGAACGTAACGGGACTCGAACCCGCGTCTCCTGGTCAGTTTCCAGGATATACGTTCAAATTTTTATACGTTTTCTAAATAAGCATTTTTCTTTTCTAAGTGTGGAACACTTTAAAAAAATGTTAAAAGCAATACCAAATTTTTAATAAGAAATGAACCCGGGACTCCTTGATACAAATATCTAATCTATCTCTACAACAACCGTAGACAGGATTTGAGGAACGATGAATATCTATCATCAATTATATATTACAAACATAAGATAACAGTTAAATATATAGTAATGGTGCCTTCTTATGACTCACTGTTACTGTAGCAACACTTGTACGTATTAAGTAATAGTAATATTGTAGAACAAGCAAAATTGTGAAAAATGCATATTTTTTAATGATTTTAAGTGAATTGACTATTTATCACATAGTTTTTTTTCAGCTTCATGCTGTATCCCGCAGGATAGGCAGAAGGAACCTGGTGGTATGACTGAGTTCCCATTAAGATACTTCCGTTTCCCATTTCCCGCTGAAACAGTTACTGGTTTAAATAATAGTAAAAACATCTAATAGATTCTTTTTTCCTCTGATACTCATTATATGTAAAGTTAGAGGTACGTAGTGACTTAAGTCTCCACCTACCAAATAAACCAAAAAAAATGTCTTTAAAGAAATATTTTACTAATCCAGATCATTTTGATCTTTAAATTTCGATCAATGAAAATGAGCAAATAGTATGATTTTATATAAAAATATGAATAAAAAACGCCCGCCTTAACCTAATAAAAAATATAATATATAATAATTCGATCTAAAATTAATAAACATTATAAACTTCATTGCCATTATGAGGCCAGGATGATAATTTACGAGAGGATCGCGGTACATCCGCGAGGACGGGGTTACGCCACAACTAGATACACTAACTATATAACACGCGGGGTGCACTGCAAACATCATTCACTTCACCGTCTCTTCAGATTAACCATCACTAATCTTACAATATGAAAGCTTTCGTGAGTATTGGCCTATTTTGATTATAATTAGCTTTACGCATTTGCCGCTTTGTTCGTAGTGGGCAATTAAACTGTTCTTCAAAAAACTGTTCAAGTCCTTTTGAATATTCGAACTTCATACCTGTTATCAGGAGTTTAACTTTTCAAAGATATAACTTTTTCTATTAGGGATCTGAGTCGCATTAAAAATTACAATGTTTTACAGTCAGATAAGTTGCTACTGCGCTATATCAGCATTTTTTTTGTTAGAATTTCAAAATTGCTTATAATATTTAAAAAGAAAATAAGCACAAAGCAATCAATAAAATATTATATAATATCTTTTCACATTACGTCACGTTTTTTTTACGTTTACGGTTTAAATTATTTGCAGTTTAAGGATTTTTATTAATATATACAAGATTCTAAATAATTATGAAAGATTATAATTTGATTTTATGACCTCTATCTCATTTTCTTTTATTTTAAGATTTATGCGAATACAATTTATAGAATCCCAGATTTCCTTTGAGTGCTATGATACAGCAGAGGATACAGCGTGAAGCTAAAAAAATAAAATAATAATTTAAAAAGTACAAGTATATAGTATAGTACAATATTATAATATATTTTTAGTATAATGTTTAAACATTATTGTTCCATAGATATACATATGAGCTTTTATGAGAAGTTTTTATATTTACATAAAAAAGAAATTAAACATATTCTTTTATGCGATTGAATAGCAGTTTTAGCTTGAAATTTGTTTTAAACACGGACATAATCAATATTTGTACTAATTTTAAGTATTTTTTAAATTTATTGTGTTTACTATATAACGATGAATTAAATATGAAATAGCAAATATCTACTCCACACAAATTGCTAAACCGTTTTTCTTTTTAACAGATCGTTTACTGTGCTCTAGTAGCATGCGTTGCTGCTGGAAGCGAAAAACGGGAGAAACGTGGCTTTCTGAGCGGCGCCCACTCTCTAGGAGGGCTTAGTGGTGGATACAGCGGGGGGCACGGCGGCGGGTACAGCGGCGGGTACAGCGGCGGGTACAGCGGCGGTCTCGGCGGGTATGGCGGATCTTCCGCCAAAATCGTATCAGTTAACAAAGTCGTTAACGTCCCTCGCGTCATCGATGTGCCCCAAGTTGTGAATGTACGCAAAGTGGTGTCCGTGCCCCAAGTGGTGTCAGTGAATAAGTTGGTATCTGCCCCAAGTTACGGTGGAATCTCTGGTGGATCTGGATACGGTGGATACAGTGGCGGCGGCCACGGCTCCAGCTACTCCAGTGGTTGGTGGTGAATGTGATTGATGTCTAGTTTACTTTTGCACACTGTGATTATATTTTAATTGACATGTCTTCACTTCCTTTCATCTTCATCTTGTTTATTTAATGCTGAGATAAATATATTTTATATTTTTTTAAATACATATTTTTTATTTTTGTGTGCCTATAGTTTTTATGAAAATGTTGATTTAAGATATTTAAAAAATATGAAAACATGTAAAGCTCTTCATAATAAGATAAACTGAACGAAAGAGAAATTACGTTTGACGATGCGTTGATGTCTTTTGTACTGCATGCGTTTCGGTATATAACATGTTACTGTTCCGTGAACTTCTTTTTCTCTCTATAAAGGTTTAATACAGTAATACATAATTACACATATTAATTACTATAATATAATTAAAATATTTTTTCATATATATTATATATTAAAACATTATTCGTATATATTTTATATATTCAAATTGTTTTCATAGACATCCATTACACCCCAGTGCTATCCACTCATACTTGGGAAAATCGACAGAATTTAAAAATGTTATAATCATCTCATAAATTACAGCTACAGGTTAATATCTGCCTAAAGAAACTAGATTTTTACATTAATAATATCTTGTAAACTTTAAAGAAATGCCAAGCGTGAGACTGCAAGCGCATTAATTGTGGATTCGATTCAGCATTACCAGATGTCCTGATTTTGGCGAGACGTTTCGATTTTTATATAGTCCCGCTTTTCATGGATTATTCCACGTACCATGAGATTTTTTTTTTATTATTTATGATTCTAATCAGTCTACTAATAATTTCATATAAATATAAATAGTTATATTGGTAAGTTACCTATATTCTGAAGACTCAAGTGCATTTAAGTCTTCAGAATATATTCGTACGTACGTTTTAACAAACCAAAACTTAAATATCGTTAAAGTATCACTATACTGTTTTTTTCCATTAAAAATCATATTTTTTTTATATATATCTCTATGAAAGCTTTATAGTTCTAGTTCTAAACTCAAATAATAAATTAAACCTTCATTACTTATTTTTTTAGCCCCGGATATTTTGACAAAACAATTCCGTTTTTTTATTTATTTCGACTACTCTTCTATTCTGTTGGATATAATATGAATCTAAAAAAAATCTATTTCGTAGATCACTTCGTTGGTCTTTTAAAATTTTCACATTAATAGCTTTTACCCTTTATATTCCATCAAATTAAATATAAGACCATCGTGGTGCTGTGGTATAAGTATTAACTACTTCCATTTCACCACTATGACGGAACTCAATTTAGCACTTAAATAAGGTGCGGAGTTGAGTTCCGCCTCTCAACTGACCACTCAACTTTAGGATCTCCTTACCTACCCTGCTATATGACCTATAATGCGAAAGTAAAAACAGTTAATAATAATATAATATTCAAATTTGAATACATACTTTCAAATTATTAATATATATAACAAAATTACCCATATAACCCTATTAAAATCTAGCTAATGGTATGGAGGCAGCATATTTCTAAAGTAGTACAGTAGCAGTAGTAAGCAAGTATCACCTCAAATTAACTATAAACGTTGCGCCACGACCGCTTGCTATAGGTGAACTATTTAGTACCTTGACGTCCACACGCAATGATCACCAAGGCTGAGAAATTATTTAGTAAATAACATCAAAACAACAGAGGCCAGTCGTAGCGCAAGGGCACAAAGTGTGACTGTAAAACCGACTGGTTGTAGGTTCGATCCCCACTCGAGGAGATGAAATATTTACTTAAATTTATATTTCCATTTCTTCGCTCTGGTGTCGAGGCAAAGCGCGGCGTTGAGTTCTGCCACACAATATACAATGCCTCCAGAATTCAGCAGAAAGTGGGAAACGGAGTGTCTTAACACTAGGTTCCCTCTGCCTACCCTGTTGTGTGAGCGATATAGCGCGAAGCTGAAAAAAATAAACAAAACAACAATTGTCTCTTACTTTAATATGATTCACTAATTTAGCACATGATAGTTGTGGGTTCAAAATACACTAATATACTTTAATTTTTAATATATTTTTCCTAAATGTGGAATAACACTTTAAAAATGTTTAAAAATACAATAATATACTTTAATCTTAATTTACATCAGTGACTCACTGTAAACGCGACTTACTGTAAACGCGACGGGAAATTTGTTATTTTCGTCCCTTCGCTCTGGTAACAAGATGAAGCGCGGCGTTAAGGATCTCCGCTGGTTATGCATCAGCTTCACGCTGTATCCCGCACACAGCAGGGTAGGCAGAGGGAACCTAGTGTTAAGACACTCCGTTCCCCACTTTCCGTTGAATTCTGAAGGCATTGTGTGTTGAGTGGCAGAACTTTGCCTCGACACCAGAACGAAGAAATGAAAATAAACAAATAAATGTATATAAATATTTCATTTATCGAGTGGGGATCGAACCCGTAACTAGCCAGTCGTTTTTATAGTCACACCAGTGACTATGCAACGTCCCGAATATTGGTCGATGCGTACGGATCAGAGTGTCTTAAGAATTGGTTCCCTCTGCCTATACTACTACTCCACTTTATGTGAGATACAGCACTAACATATATATGTTTTTCAAAATATGTATATTAAGTTTGTAATCTAAGGTGTTTTACTATAATTTTCTCTTCAACCTACAGTGTAATACGGTGACTGCAATAAATACAGTTTGTGCAACCGGACGTTAATGATTGATCGCCCTAATTGCTAGTGTATTATAATTTAAATGTTATGTTATTGTAAAAAAGTACGTATTTTTAGATTTACGTGTTTCAGCTCAACGCTTTTTCCTGTATATAACAGGGAAGACCTAGTGCTTATATACTCCGCTCTCCGCTTTTGACGCCAATTCGAGAAACTGAGTTGAGTGTCGGAACTCAAGGCGCATTTGTTAACCAGGGCTAAATGTATGAAAAAAAAATAATTCCTCCAAAAACTTGAAGAAGGGACCCACATCCTTTACGTTTACAGACAAACGTTATTCCACTGCGCCAAAATGTCTTATAGTTTTAAAATGTATTTTATTTATTTTTAAAATTATATTACCAAATATCACATAAAAATTCACACTTTTCCCAGCTCCGTCATAATGACGTGAGACAACGTAAAATAAAGAATATATAGTACTCTATTATTAAATTATTTCAGTTAATTGAACAATACTATACACTTATAAATATGCTTATAAATACGAAGTAAAAATCTCTCATTTTAATTTCATATCTAAAACAAAATCTATAATCCTTACAGAGGTGAGAAACAGTGTCAAGTGTATTCCGCGTTTGCTTTAATTCCATTGCAATATAGCAAGTGATGAAACTGGTACAAAACTGTTTGTTAAATAAGATTTGTGCGTGACATCCTGGCAACATCGAGTGCTTTTTATTTTTATGAGATAGATTGAATCAAATCAGCTTCACACTTTACCCCGCACACAGCAGGGTAGTCAGAGGGAACCTAGTGTTAAGACACTCCGTTCCCTACTTTCCGAGTTCTAGAGGCATTGCGTGTTGAGTGACGGAAGTCAACGCCGCACTTTGCCTCGACACCAGAGCGAAGTAATGAAAATATAAATGTAATTAAACATTTCATTTTTTCGAGTGGAGATCGAACCCATAACTAGTCGATTTTACAGTCACACTTTGTGTCCCTGCGCCACTACTGGCCTTTTTATGAGATAGTTGAATTTAAAAGGTATATCTATAAATATTACATCTTTGGGGCCGTCGTGGCACAGTGGCACAAGCCAGTGACTGTAAATTCGACAGATTGTCGGTTCGATTCTCACTCGGGGAAATGAATTATTATTTCTTCGCTTTGGTTGTCTATCTTTTCATCAAGCTCTAAAAATATTCCCTCACCTACACGTGATTCAAACCAACGATCATCGCGTTCATAAGACACATCTTAATAGTCTCAAGAAAGAATTCTCATAGTCTAATTTATGAATAACAAACAGGTTTAAAAAACGATATATCATAAATTTTATAAATAATATTTAAAATATATATCGACATCATGAACATAAAGCAATTTGTGTTCCTATAGTGGCCTCGATAAGAGACGCTCGGTCTGGCCTGAGGCATCTATGATATAAACAACCCAATTTATTAACATTTTTATTTGCAAAGTAATAAATACAGGATGTATATGTTTAATAAACATTTATCTATATACTTATTTAGAAAACGTATAAGAATTTGAACGTAGCGGGACTCGAACTCGCGCCTCCTGTAAACCGACCAGGCGCTCTGGCCATACGTTCTTAAAAGGGTTCGAATCCCGATACGTTCAAATTTTTATATGTTTTCTAAATAAGTATTTTCCTTTCCTAAGTGTGGATTAACACTTTAAAAAATGTTTTAAATATTTATCTATATGTTTGTGAATATTGTGCAAAATTAAATTGATAAAAAGAAATCATGATAATTTTTATTTAAGTTTTTTATCTATGTACATATGGATATGTTTTCTGTCGTATCAGCAACTCTCTTTCTCCCTCTCTCCTTTATCCTACGTATTTTCCTTATTTTTTATTCCATTTATTGAATAACGATAACTATTCAAATTAAAATATATTAAGTATATTTTGTAAATTGTCCAATAGCAAGTTAGTACTTATCAATCAGTTTTCTCTGAAAACTCCAAAGTATTATAAAAAATAAATAATCAATACCAATCTACTTAATGCAAAACATGTACCAATGTAACAATGGTATAATCTTATCTCCACTCTAAATAATTTCATAATAAAAAAACCTAATTCAAATTGGTATAAAAAACAAAAGAGCCAGTGAACTCAAAAAGAAAAAAATGCAGTTTCTACTTTCTACTTCTATGTTTTCTTAATTGTTTTTTCTTTATTTAGTATAGGAGATATGGGGAATATCTCCTAAACTATTGAAGCGATTTTAATGAAACTTATACTATTCCTTAAGTTGAAGTACACCTAGCTTAAACTAAAAAGAATCAACTCGATATAACTTTTACTTTTAGATAAATTCGTAGACAAACGTACAAACATATACTTATCAAATTAAGCACACGTGCTTGGATGCCTAAACGAATATATCAAATATTATTCAATTCCAACAAAAGTAAAAATTTCCAACTATTTATCTCCTTTTTTGAAGTCAGTTAAAAAATTATCGAATAGTATCTTTATTAATTATAATTATTAATTTCTAAGAACTCTTCTGCTAAAATTATTTAAATCCTTTATCCTAACATTCTTAAGTCGATTCTTAAGACATTCTTATCAAATTTTTAAACATGCACCGCATGTTAAGCTGAGAAGTAACTCTTTAGCTTTCAAAACATAATTTTCTATTCTATACATGCGTTATCTATTGAGGCATTACACTGTTTTGTTATGTATAATATTTATTTAAGCTTCACGCCACATTACTTTTATAGCAGAATAGGCAGAGGGAACCATGTGATGAGTTTGTTTCCCACTTTTCATCCAATCCTCGAAACATTGTATGCTAAGTAGTGGAATTCAATCTCGCGCTTTGTTCTATTATGAGAGGAAATGAAAATAATTCATAATTATTAATACTGTGGATCAAACATACAGCCGTCGCGTTTACAGCCGGACGATGCGTCACGACGCGACGGCCTCGGAGATTATTTATGTTACAGTAAAATATTTAATTTTAACTATTAAAAACAATGATTAAAAATAACGTTTTATATATATCACAATCAGCTTCACGCTGTATCCATTTGCATTTTCTTAATAAATATAAAGTAACTTCGTTTGCTTTATACAGTTCCGGCAAAGAGAACTCTCTATTCTCCACTATCTATGCACGTTACAAATACAATAAGATCGAACGTCTTTGTAAATCTCATACATGTTTGTATATTTTTTTGTGTCCAATAAATAATACTCTATTCTACATAAATAGTATTCTATTTTATTCTATGAATCCAAACGCAAAATTGAATCCACAACCATCGCTATCGCTACAAACAGATCAGTTCAAAAGATTACCTTCCTATTGCACCACTGGACACAAATACGAGATACAATAAAAAACCCCATAAAACTACTTATTTCTACGTTAACTCCATACAAGAATAAACTACTCTACATAATAGTATTGCTTAGATTTCTGAGCGCGTCTCTTTGATAGTCCACAGTTGCCTCATCCACGTACACATACATGATGCTACTTCTTCCTTCGTTTTGTCAAATGTTGGTAATGTCGGCAAGGACATTAAATGTACATAATTTCAAGGTGTTTTAGAAATTTCTTAAATATTTAGAATTATATTAGATCTATTTTAGGGTTCCGTACTTTTTAAGTAAAAAAGGAACCCTTATAAAATCACTCTGTTGTCCGTCTGTCTGACTGTCTGTCAAGACCTTTCATTTCGGGTACGCTTGGAGATATCGAGTTGAAATTCAAACCATATAGCCAGAACTACGGCCCCATAATTTATTGATAAAAAATATATTTCTATATCTACACTATAAAGGAAATAGATGCCATAGGGTACTTTCGCTTGACCTAGAATTATGAAATTTGGCCACTAGAATCTTCAGTTAGTATTAGTTCAGGAAAAAATCTGAGAATTAAACATTTATAGTTAAATTCTTAAACATAACAGCCTTAAATAACAAAAAAAGCATATTTCGACACTATAAAGGAAATCAAAATTAATAGAGTACTTCCGATTGACCTAGATTATGAAATTTATAGCTAGCATCTATAGTATATATATTTGTGGTTAAATCCTAAAATAATAGCCTTAAGAGGGAGCATAATTTGGTATTAAAGCCGCTAGTTCAAATGAGGTATCAGTTGAAAGGGCTCTGGCTAAGCTAAGCCTGAATTTCAGAAAAAGCTCGAGACCTCCAATTCTAGTACGGAACTCTCAGTGGGAGAGCCCGACTCGCGTTTATATGGTTTTTATTAAGTATTTCGCAAAGTACGCGCCAAACTTCCGCATAATGTGTTAGATACTTGTCCTTGTCTTAAATAAATATTTAGTAGTACGAATAGTAACGACTAATACTTTTGCTACAAGATTTAAACCGAACCGCAGAGAGAATGTAGTGTCAAACACTCCGTTTATATACTTTCATTTTTTTTAATTTAAGACAGCTTGTTGATTGGCGGAACTTAACGCGGTACTCTTAACAGAATATTGAAATGGTTCCGATCCCAACCATCTATTTTAAAGTAAGGCGTTATCTCACTGTCACATCTACGAACACTATTGTTATAACACTATTGTATCTTATAAAAATCTATTCGTTAATTACAATAGGAACACCGTATTGATGACGATGATGATAATAAAAAAGAAACTTAAAAATAATAGCAATGACGACATCAAAAATGGTGAATTATTTTAGTTACACATTTCTATGATAACAAGGCTTTTATAATTCGTAATGATAGAAAAAACGACTGTATATAAAAAAATCTTTACTTTTATTTACATCAAAAACATACTTTATATGTGAACCAATAGATTTGATAATAAATAATCACAGCAAAACAAGAAGGTAAAGGAACTTGTTTTAGATCACGTTACTTTCCCTATTACCTGCGAATATTGATGTTTGTTGCTCAATCATGCAAAAACGGATTAATGGATATTGATGAAATTCCGTATATTAATAATTTATAAGTTGGTTTAAGATATAACATATTTTATTTTATTTTTAAATAAAATGTATAATCATATCGATTTGTAAACCTGAATTAGTTTTTTTTGCGACGTCGCCCCCGTCATTAAATGAAAATAACTAAAAATTGTGACAAATTCTAAATGTCCTAGGTAACTTTGATTGTACATATATGTAAAAAAATCAGCTTCACGCTGTATCTCGCACACAGCAGGGTAAGCAGAGGGAACCTAGTGTTAAGACCGTTCCCCATTTTCTGCCGAATTCTGGAGGCATTGCGTGTTCAGTGGCAGAACTCAACGCCGCGCTTCGCCTCGACACCAGAGCGAAGAAATGGAAATATAAATTTAAGTAAATATTCCAGTCGATTTACAGTCACACTTTGTGCCGCTGCGCCACGACTGGCCTCAACATACAAGTACATATATGTAGTGGGTTATAACAAAATCATTAACATGATGTAATACAACCTATAGCCAATTCGATAAATTGACTAGCCAATACAAAAAGATTTTTCAATTTAAACTAGTTCCTGAGATTACTACGTTTCATCGAACAAATTAGTAAATTTTATAATGAAAAAATGACATATTAGTGAGGCCAGTCGTGGCGCGAGGACACAAAGTGTGACTGTAAATGCGATAAATTGTGGGTTCGATTTCCAGGCGAGGAAATGAAATATTTGATATTTTGCATTTCTGCTGGTGCTAGGATTCCTTTGCTCACGCTGCTGTGTGCGTGATACAGCGTGACGCTAAAAAACAACTTTTTTATTTTTTAAAATTTTCATAACAGACACACATCCGCCAAGTCGGTCAAGAACATCTCATTTGCTGAATGAATGAAATAACACTAGCAAAAATTAAAGCGAAACGCGAGCGGCGAGCGTGTCGCGTCATCTCTACACGATACGTGAAAACTAAGTAGCTGTGGGGAAATTCATTTATACGTTACAAGTGCCTATCTGTCGACATTTTATATCGTTACACATTGTTGAATTACTTACTCGAGGAAAATAGAATGGTATTTACATTCAACTTATGTCTTTTTAAACGATTTTTTTATTCGCGGCTTTCTTATGTTCCCATGTTACGTGCAGTGTGCATAATTAAATATAAATATATAGGTTATTTAAAGGTCGTCGTGAGGCGGTGGGATAGATAGGCTTGTGAGTGTAAGCGTAAAGGTAGTGTGTTCGATCTCCATTCGTCACCTGAATCCTCGAATTGCTTGGAATTAAAAACTCGGCCTAGCCCGGCGGCGTTGAGTTCCGCAACTATCACTCGAAAAAATTTACAAAAGATAATTTTTGGTTAGGTTTTCTCAGTCTATGTTACTTTTTACAAAACAATATACTTAGTCAAAGTAATGGGCCGTGCTTACAAGAAAAAAATTAACATAATTCTAACAGATTCACAATGGATATTATAAATATTACAAAACATAAATATTTTTAATGATTTTGAGGCTAGTCCTAACGGAGGAGCACAAAATGTGACCGTAAAATCGACTGGTTGTGAGTTCGATCCCCAATCGAGGAAATCAAATATTTACTTAAATTTATATTTTCATTTCTTCGCCCTGGTGTCAAGACAAAGCGTGGCGTTGAGTTCCGCCATTAAACACGCAATGCAATTCAAATTTCGGCGGAAAGTGGGGAACGGAGTGTCTTAACACTAGGTTCCCTCTGTCTACCCTGTTGTGTACGGGATACAGCGTGACGCTGATTTCATCATCAGTCATCATGTTCATCAAAATCCAGCATATTCCTAAAACATGACATAAGACCCAGTATCATTTATCAGCGGCATTTACAAAAAAACAACGCCAAAAAGCAAGTTTCATAAAGATTTAATTCCTCAGATTACAAGCGTTTGCCAACAATACCGGCCAGTTTAATACTAGGGTATGACCGCCATTAGGCAATATCACTCTTAGAAGCAGTCTTGTTTTTACTTCTTACGCATGTTTAAGCTGGATATAATATGTGGTGATAGCTTAGGAGGTCTCATTTTAACATTTATAATGATATTTGTAATAGATTTGTTATTTAGGTCTATTATTTTACTAACTTTCTGTCATTAATATGTGGTAATAGACTTTATATAGAGTAAAGATGTAAGTTGTATGCAAAGGCTAAAAGATAAAATCTGTAAAATCTATATTATATTTAAGGTTGACTTCATAATTGCAAAAAAAATATACATTTAACAAATCTTTAAAATGAATCTACACTGCAATTTTTATAATTTTATATTGCAACAAAAATATATAGAGCGCATATATTTTCAATAAATAATTATCTACGCACACACGCATACACACACACACACACATACGCACACACATACACGCACACAGTAGTACATATAATCAATGAAACGATAAATTAATTGCAACAAATCATCTCAATTAAATAATAAAATTTAATAGAAATCGATTTAAAAAAAAACCAATCAACAGTACTAGCAACGAGTACATTCTATCACATGTATTGGTCAATTATCGAATAGATTTTATTACACTCGATACCTGATTAGGACATCGTCGACTTGCTTTTATTACCGTTGCTGTGAATCTGTGACCACCGTGGTTACGATAGATGGTGTCGAATAACATAAATTAAAAAAATGTTTAATTTAAAATCGATACCAAATTAGTTTTTTTTTCTGATTGAACTCTGACTAAACTCTTTGTGCAATAAACCAGTAATTAATATTATAAGTTTTATATTAACTATAAGTTTTTTTTAGCCCAAAGTGAACCTAGTGTTAAGACACTCCGTTCACTACTTTCTACGGTTTTCAAGACACAAAGTATTGAGTGGCGGAAGTTAAGGCCGCGGTTTGTCTTTTACCAGAGTTAGAAAATATTAAATATATAATATTAAATAATTAATTCCCTATTGAAAATCGAATCCTCAACCTAGCTACTAGCATTTTAAGTCACACACTGTGCCCCTGCGCCACCTCAACTATACGTTACTTACATAAGAACTAAAATAATTTCGTTAATACTACTAAACTATAAGTTAAATATACATGTTAAACTATAATTACTCAACACAATTTATAACCAAAGCTGTTAATTTTAAGTATATAGATAAATATTTCTCAACTTCTTTCATGGTTTCGATCATTTCTTAGACGCAATTTAAAATTCTGTGATCTATACAATATAAAATATATTTTTCCGTAAAAAAATAATATTATTTTTTTACCGAAAAATATATTTTATACTACCTCTTTAAGTTGTCCTTTTATTTATTTATTTAATTTTAACGTTACAAAATATAGGTGAAAAAACACTTAAAGCACTTAAAATGCCTATATAATTATTAATTCAGATACAAAATAGTGGCAAAAATATTTAAAGACAGTTATGATAATATAGATTAATAAAACGTTTACCAACCGGACGCTCGGTGAGCTGGACCTCCGCCTGGTGGTCCGACAATCTGGTCAAGGTCGCGGGAAACCGCTGGATGTAAGCAACGCAGAACCAGGGTTAATGTGGAGATACTCTGGGTAGGCCTATGTCCAACAGTGGGCGTCGTGGTGCGTGCATGAGTTCCTACAATCAAATCGCAGTCCCAATTTCGGAAGGAAAGCAAAGAATGAAGAGCTCTGACTACTCTGCTAGATATAAGATAAAATGTGAATTTAGTGTTTATTTCCATATTTGATATATACATATGTTCAACATTATATAATTCCCTCACATCAAAGACATTATACACTGTCTTGTGGAACCAGTGCTCACATTCCCTCAAAATACAATCAAACCCAGAACCAAGTGGCGGAACTCTACGCTGCGCTTAGCCTGGACGCCAGAGCGAAGAAATAAAAATATAAATTTAAATAAATATTTCATTTCCTCGAGTGAGATTCGAACCCACAAATAGTCACGTTTATTAATTACTAGGCCCCGGCGCCACGACTGGCCTCTTATTTCAATGTTAAAATAAAATTAACGTTTATTATTATAATTAATACAATAATTATTGTTAAAGAGTAAATTCCAAGTCTATTTAAAAAGCATGTTGTGCAACACTACCACACGCAGCTTAATGTAATTAAAGAAAAGTAAATGTGAATGAGACCTATTTTTAGCTTTATTACCGCTAAGTAATAAAGCTACCAATTATAAATTCCATTCAAAATTAGTAAGCGAGGCTTTTTTTATATTTAAAAAAATCTGCGTCACGCTGTATTCCGCACACAGCAGGGTAGACAGAGAGAACCTAGTGTTAAGACACTCCGTTCCCCACTTTCTGCCGAGTTCTGGAGGCATTGCGTGTTAAGTGGTGGATCTCAACGCCACGTTTTGCCTCGATACCAGAGCGAAGGAAAGAAAATACAAATGTAAATAAATAGTTCATCTCCTCAAGTGGGGATCGAACCCACAACCAGTCGTTTTTACAGTCACACTTTGTGTCCCTGCGTCACGACTTGACCCAAAAGCTATATGATATGTTAGTTTTTTTTAAGGTTATATGTGATACGTTGGAAATTTTGGACGTACTCCGACTGAAATGGTAGAGAAGTTCTTCATCCACTTTCTTCTTCACTCTCAAATGATCGGAGAAGTTGACTATATAGAGTCATCTCTGCCTGTAAAAGAGAAAACGTTAAAACTGAGCTTTTATTTATTTTATTAAATAATTTCACAATAGATTTGTAGGTTCTTTTTATAAGAATATGGACGTGTTGTCTTGTTCAAGCAAGTATAAGAAAATAAGTTTTTATTTCAATAATTACATATTTATAATTATAATAATTTTAATGACATATATGTTTTTTTTTTATTATTTTGACAAATAATTATTTTACAAGTATTATAAAATTGTTATTTCTAGGCCTTGAGTTCCGACACGCAATGCCTCCAAAGTTCGGTCTAAAGTGGGGAACGGAGTGTCCTACCACTAGGTTCGAAACGTGAAGAAGTATGAAGTACGAAGTGATTTTTTGATCAATTTTAGGCAATTTTTTTTAAATTTAATCTCTTAATTAAATTGTTGGTTTCAATTTTACTACATCGTACAGAAAATAAGAATGACCCATTGTGTAACGTAAAGCATCATAATAATACGTATTTGCAACATTATTACGAACACAAACACTAGTGAGATACTCGAGAAGATAAATTAGCGGTGCTTTGTTCTACACTTTGACCATTTAGTGATATTGCATGTTTGCGGAAACCAACGCTGCATATTGATAACGTACATGGAAAAATATTTTTTAGCATCACGCTGTATCCCGCTCACAGCAGGGTAGACATAGAGAACTTAGTGTTAAGACAGACAGACTCCGTTCCTCATTTTTCGCCGAATTCTGGAGGCATTGCCTGTTGACCGACGGAACTCAACGCCGCGCTTTGCCTCAACACCAGACGCTTGTGCGCCTGCGCCACGATTGGCCCCAAATAAAATCAAATAAATAAATTAGAAAATATGGGTATAACAGGGATTCAAACCTATCTGTATCATTTCCATGTCACAACTAAAATATGATGGCCCCAATTTTTTTTTAGCTTCATCCCACTCATGGTAGGGTAGATAAAGAGAATAAGGTTTCTAACCTAGTGTTAAGACACTCCGTTTCCATTAAGACACTTCCGTTCTCCACTTTCCGCCTAATTCTGGAGGCATTGTTTGTTAGGTTCAACATCAAAAATATCATGTATATATCTCTTCATATAATTTGTTACTTCCATGTTGTTATAAATTAGCTTTTACACGCGGCATCACCCGTGAGCAAATGGAAATTACTAACAGTTAACATATATGACACATTAAGTACTGGAGGTGGAGCCTCCCCGATATATTGACTGACTATCCAACACAAAAATATATTTCTCAATTTTAACTTTCTAGTTCAAAACGTGCTAATCTCGATCTAGACTCTAGAGAAAGATCTAAATAATTACAACTCTTCTTAGGCTCAACAAAGGTATGGAATAATAAATAATATAAATAATAATCATTTACATATTTCTAAAACATTAAAAGTAATAAATATTATCAGAATTCATCAACATTATTATTGTTACCTATTAAAAATAAATAAATGAATCAGTTTTACACCGTATCCCGCACACAGCAGAGTAGGCAGAGGCAACCTAGCGTTAAGACACTCCGTTCCCCACTTTCTACCGAATTCTAGAGGCATTGCGTATTGAGTGGCAGAACTCAACGCCGCGCTTTGCCTCGACACCAGAGCGAAGAAATAAAAATATAAACTTAATAAGTAAATATTTCATCTCCTCGACTGGGGATGGAATCCACAACCAGTCAATTTTATAGTCACACTTAGTACTCCTGCGCCACGACTGGCCTGTTTGACTGTTACTTATTAGAGGCGATTATTGATAAATTATTCTCAAAATCTCTTATATTCCTCTTCTTATATTCTTTACTTAAAAAATCTCTTATATTCTTTACTATATAGTGTAACAAATAGTAACAAATTAAATGTGAAATAGAAGAAGAAAGCATTGATAAATACCTCGTTCTTCTAAAACGAAAGTTAGTACTTGTTCTAATTAATAAGCGTTGCGTACAATGTTGCTTGGTTTTGATCCTGATTGCACCATTATTAAGTAAATGAAGTTGAATTTGTTAATTTTATGTGAAGAAATATATACTTTTTTCTTAAATAAAATACCTTCTTAAAATATTTATAATTACTCTTTTTAAGAGTCGAATAGAATCATAATGACACAATGTTCGAAATGTGTCAAAAACAATAGACGCCATCAGCGATGGTTATGGTTTCAAATTCCACTCAAGGGGTAGATTATATATAGATTATTATAAATTATAATGTATTTTTATAATTATTTTTTTTTGCACGCTCTGAAAGTGGTTAACGGAGTGTCTTAACACTAGGTTTCCCCTCCTAGCCTTCTATGGGGGAAAGATTGTGAAGCTACAATTATGATAATTAATCAGCATTAATTTTTACCAATGTTATGTTTACTTAGCATAGAATATTAAAAACGTTGACCTATTCCTATCGGTTCTATCGTATAGTCCTTCCAGGTTTACTATTAGGATGTTTCTTCTCAATAGATTTAAAAAAAGATTGCTGGGTATTTCGATCTGCTACCACCATCTACACCATCACCATATATATACCTATTATGTTTTTCGCTACGCAAAATCTATAACGAACCAAACGCATTTTTACTTAAAAAAAATCTGCTTCACGCTGTATCCCGCACACAGCAGGGTAGACAGCAGGAACCTAATGTTAAGACACTTCGTTCCCCACCTTCCGCCGCATTTTGAAGGCATTGCGTGTTGAGTAGCGGAACTCAACGCCGCGACACCAGAGTGAAGAAATGAAAATATACATTTAAATTAATATTTCATTTCCTCGAGTGGCGATAGAACCCATAACCAGTCGATTTTACAGTCACACCTTGTGTCCCCACACCATGACTGGTTTCTTAAGTACTTACATACTTATTAATCATTTATCATTATTATTATTTCTTATATAAATTTATGATGGCTAAACACAATCCACATTCAAATTAATAATCCTTCGCTAATACAATATAACGTATAACAGATCATATAATTAATAATAATAAGAGTGCTTGCGCAAGCACCCGGCGTCGCCCGACCTCGCGCGCCCCTATATATATACTGAGAGACGGCAAAGACCACATCACAGTCCACTGTTTCCTCTCAAACAAACAAACAACTATCAAAATGAAATCCTTCGTAAGTAAATAATAAATCTGTTTGTTCGTCCTTTTATAAATTTTACAGTTTTCGCGTTAATTATATCAATCGCGTTCAATTTGTTATCAATATCGGTATATTCGTTTTTTTATTTTTTATTAATTATAAAATGTTTCAGTTTTTACTATAAATTATTTAATTTAAATATATTCTCATAAATGTCTATAGAATTATTTTTTTAAATTTCATTTAAAAAATGGCTACTGTAATAATCTTCTAACAAAATGAACTAATTTACAGCAACTTGCTTAATTCTAAATTATACTATTAATAATATAATAAATTGTAATTTAAAAAAATAATAGTAATTATAATGAAACATGTAAACGCGGAATTTATTAAAAAGTAACCGCTTCCTGAATACTGAAGTGCTTCAACTCTACCTCGTTATATAGAATGTTATTGATTAATTGTCGTTTCAGCACTTTTTTTAATGATTATTTATTATTATAGTACATATTACGTATATTTAATGTTAGATTTATTACTTAATTTCTGTACTTCTGATATAAACTTAAAAATTTCTTAAAAATCTTAGAAGTTACATTAACAAAAATAAAAGCTACCCAATTATCAGTGATTTAAAAAATATATACTTAAAACTAGAACAAAACAGTTAAAAAAGCGCTAAGTATGAAATAATACTTATAATAATTACTATTTCACTTACTTTACAGGCTTGCATCGTCCTCTTAGTAGCAGCAGTTTCAGCGGCACCAGAAGGCAAACGCGATAAACGTGGCTTCCTCCATGGTGGCTTCAGCAGTGGCTATGAACTGGGCCACAGCTCCTATGGCCACAGCTCCCTGGACCTTGGCCTGAGCCACGGACCCATTGTGGAGCATGTATACTCCGCCCCAGCCAAGATCGTGTCTGTCAACAAAGTCGTTGAAGTACCCAGAGTGAGTGTTAATATTTAACGAAATTAATTTTGTTGTATATGCAAATAAAAATATCGTTAATTGCACCCCACGCAAGGATTATTTAAAACATATTAAATTATTTTTGTGTATAAATAAATTGAAAAAAGGGTCTCCAATTTCATCAGTTAGATAATTTTGTGATTCTCTGTGTTCACCAAAAAAAAAAGAACCAGTACTTAAAATATTGAAAAACATATTAAACTATACATTATACAATTAATTCAGCTTCACGCTCTATCCCGCACGCAGCAGGGTAGGCAAAAGGAATCCTAGTGTTAAGACACTTCGTTCCCCATTTTCAGCCGAGATCAAAAGGCAAAGGCTTTGCTACAACACCAGAGCGAAGAAAAGATAATATAAAAGCAAATAAATATTTCATTTTCTCGAGTGGGGATCGAACCTACAACCAGTTGATTTTAGAGTCACACTTTGTTCCCCTGCGACACGACACGACATTATTTGTACATTTAATTTTCTAAATATGATATTTCTTTGCAGGTCGTCGAAGTCAAGAAAATCGTCTCTGTACCTAAAGTAGTATCAGTGCCACAAATCGTGAAGGTATCGAAGATCGTGGAAGAGCCCCATTACGGACACGTTTCCTCCGGTTGGTGGTGAAGAGTCAATCAGCCTTAGCATAATGTCGGCACTCCACCGCCACGTGTTAGCAAATTTTCATAATATATTAAAAAAACAACCTCCATAGCAGAAAAAAATCTCTATCAAAAAGAATATAACAGACCACAATGATTAATGAATGACGAGTTGAAGCTAACAAACAAAAATGCCGACTGACGAGGCTTTCTACAACCAAAATTAGTTTTAATAAAATTTATTTTTTTTACTAAATACAATCTTTTATTATATTTCTCTAACATATCAATAAATATTCATAATATGTTACCTAATTCATGTAAATCAATCTATAGATACATAAGTTATATGCAAAATTTCATTAAAAAATATTTTTTATAAGTTGACTAGGAACTAATTTGATAATAATTTACGCGAAATTATGAATTCAGTTCAAGTTCCACACGCAACTTCAACACGCATTGCAAAAGAGCGATCAATCCGCGCTAGTAACTCTCCTCCAAACTTAATAATAAATTGTATAGTCTAGAAATACAGTAATATTGTATAATGCCTTATTTTTCATTTCGTAATTGATTAAAAAACCATAAAAAGTACATTCCGTCGAATGGGAATCGAACCCACAACTGTTACAAATACAGTCACACACTGTGCTGCAGCGCAACGGCGGCTTTCCTTTCAAAGATTATTTTATATTTCTAATAGCCTACAATGACCTACAAATAAAATATAATTCCTCTTTAGATATATTAAAACGAATGCTTATATTATAAGCTACTATAAAGAAATACATAATCTCTTCTGCAATATTTAATCGCCATTGATGAAATCGACAATCATCATTTTAATTGATTATTTAAATGACGTTAGTACTTTTTATAACTTAACCGTATACAAATACAATGATGTGATGATGAAAATATGGAAATTTATTTTACACGTATAAATAACATTATCGTACTTTGTGGTTGTGCAAGTCTATTTTTTTATTAAGCATTCTCAAAAGGACACTCAATAAACTCTAACTTTATATTATATTTGTAAATACACAAAAAAAACAATTTTTACTTCGCCATCGAGGTAACAAATGTCAATATTAATAAAATCGCGGGAAACACACACTTCCCGCCATTTTACTTTTTTAAATAAATGACGAAGGCTTTAATTGAACTCCTTTTTAGTAATTCAGTATTTCTATATAATAAACAAAATAATATTAAACCTTTCAGGATATTTTTTACTAAACTTTTTAATATTGTTTACTGTAAAATCTTTTTCTTTCGTCGCATGAAAGGGAAACGCAACAGTTCCCTTGTCATCCGTAACTAATGACGCTTACGCTCATTATAAACTGCCGCATCGGAAGTTTCGTGGGAAATCGCTATAGCATTTAAATGAAAGTAAAATTCATTAATCCTCTAAAAAAACTATTTCTATATATTTTGGCCTCATAGGTGATTAATATTTAAACGACTTCTGTAAGAGGTTCTCAATTCGACTGCATTTTTTTTATGTTTGTTATCTCAGAAATTTTAACTGGCTGAACCGATTTTGATTGTCCTTTTTTTTGTTATAGACATACATACGAGTATGTCAATAGAAAGTGTACAAAAATGGGATTTCAACATGCATCTATTAAATATCAAACGATCGCTCTCCTTAGTGCATTGCTACATATGCACATATGTACTGTTATAAATGAAATATTTATTTACATTTATATTTTCATTTCTCCGCTCTGGTGTCGAGAGAAAGCGCGGCGTTAAGTCGCGCCACTCAACACACAATGCCTCTAGAACAGCGGAAAGTGGAAAACGGAGTGGCTTAACACTAGGTTCCCTCTGCCTACCCTGCTGTGTGCGAGATAGAGCGTGAAGCTGATTTATTGATTTATTTAACTATTATTTGATTAATCATCCTTAACAATCAACACAATATGGAAATAGCAAAATGTAACATGATTGATTAAAATGTTATTACGAGCAGGTAATTAATATCAATGAAAGGTTCCTTTCATGACGACTATTGTCGGAATTAAATACATTTTAATGAGGCATGGTCGCGTGATCAGCCAGCACAGGTGGACGGTGGTTCAGTGGTTCAGGCCGTCGAAATAGGTCGCATGCAGACAGTAGTGCGGCTGACGGCGACGTAGCAGCACCATACAACACAATGGACTACCTAGTAAGTACTTTATTGATTTTTTTTAAAAATTATAAATTGAAGATAAAGCCTTAATTATTATTATTAATGCAAAAAAATTATAAATTCCAATCCGAGATTAATAAAACCCATTTATAGAGATAAATCATATTTTGTTTGTAACTTTAGTTAGTTAATATTATAAAATTTAAAGTGCGTCATGTATTGTACTTATTTATTTTTTTACTTTATTCCAGATTCCAATATTTCTCGTAACATTCGTCGCGTGGGTTAATGCCGTCGAACCATTAGCCGTCATGATGGAGCGTAGAAGGAACACCTACCCTATATCCACTAACGACTTTTTGGAAGAGTACGAACCATTTGCAGTAGCTGCTTTTCCAATCGCCGCTCCAGTACCTATTTTACAAGTGTTATCCCCTTCAGCATTTCCGGGGAAATATAGAAAACCTCCCAAAAAGACACAGAGTGTAAGAGATTCACACGCCTATCCTTCCAACATTGATCAGAGCTACCAGATCTACCACAACTATATACCAGAACCCTACGCATACAATAATTTATATGAGGACCAACCAAAGTATCCTAAAAACAGGGAACCGTACAGGGAACCATACAGGGAACCGTACAAGGAATCGTACAGGGAATCGTACAGGGAACCATACAGGGAACCGTACAAGGAATCGTACAGGGAACCGTACAGGGAATCGTATGAAACCGAAACTGCTCCAGTAGTGATTTATGCAAGACCAAACAAAAATGGTGGTTACTCGTATCGTAAACCCACGTCGACTTCATATAAACAGCAAAAGGAAAAGGAACCCGTCATTATAAGGATTCATAAATATAGAGTTATTCATTAAAGAAACACAAATACTATGTTACTACAAATAGATGTGATAGTATTTATGGTATTATGATGGAAACAGGTATATTATATTTTTTTCATATGTTTTCTAATTTATGTGTAAATATAAAGTCTAAGTTATTTAGATCGAATGTTATTTTTTGATTAATTGAAAGCTATTGTAGATAACTTAGAATGATGATACAAAATACTATATTAAGTAACATACGTAACTTTTTTTTGAACGAAGATACTATAGTTATTTATTTATTTATTCAAGCCAAATAATTGATATTAATTTATTTAAACTATTTTTAATTAATACAATTTAGTAAACAGTATTTTTATAATTAGGTTGTATAGTTTTATGTATGTGTATACATTTGGAATTGGATAGATTATCTATAATTTTTAAATATAAAAATTGTATTTTAACCTAAAACTATTTTTTAAATTATTATTTCCTGTTAAATCTTGTTATATGTAATAATTTATTTAAATAAAATTAAAGTTTTTCTAATTATTTTAGCAATGTTTTATTTTATTCCTAATCTTAAGTTAGTTGACATATTTTATAGTAGATATATATTTTTATTTATTTTATGAATTAATTATTGTAATAAATTACTCATATAAAGTGAGGCCAGTCGTGGCCCTGGTCCACAAGACTGACTGTAAAATCGACTGGTTGTGGGTTCGATCCCCACTCGAGGAGACAAAATATTTACTTACTACATTTATATTTTCATTTCTTCTTGTGTCGAGGCTAAGTGCGGCGTTGAGTTCCGCCACTCAACACTCAATGCCTCCAGAACTCGGCGGAAAGTGGGGAATGGTGTGTCTTAACACTAGGTTCCCTCTGCCTACCCTGCTGACTAATTACTAATTTAGACTTTCGCATTTAATATCGATATGTCATGTTATTCGGAAGAAGCAAGTGAGCGTAACGTGAAGTGAATATTTGATATAAATCGATTGAACGCACGCCTCGACGCGTGTCTTGCAACAACTTGTTATATTAATATTAGTTACTAATCGATACTAGCCACTTTCAATATATAGACAGTAAAATTAACTAATACGATATAAAAGTTTATTGTAGGTATATTTATTACATATTATATTTATAGTGTGCCTATGAATAATGATGAGCCAGTTGTGGCGCATGGCGTGTGTTTATAAACGGGACAGGTTGTGGATTCAATTCCCACTTTGAACTTTGTTAATCAATGCCTTCAAAATTCGGCGGAAAGTCAACTCAACGCCTCATTTTCCTCTAGTAGGAATCGAATCCACAACTGGCCAACATGTGCCACGACTGGCCTCAATTTCACATAAAGAGTATATATTCCTTCATTCACCTCTTTACATTTTAAAAATTTTAAAAATATTTAATAAATGGCATTCTCTCTTGCCAGACGATAATTCTTAGTAGCGGAAATTTGTAAAAATCTCCCTACAGCTTATTTAAGTTGTTAGCATCTAACAACTTAAATAAGCGTATAAAATTTCGATGTAACTTGATAAGAAAGCATGGTTTAGTGGTCAGAGCGCCTGGTCGGTTTCCAGGAGGCGCGGTTTCGAGTCCCGCTACATTCAAATATTTATACTTACGTTTTCTTAATAAGTATAAACCTCTAAATTTTTTTAATTAAAATAATAACAGATAAATTATAGTAACATTTATAATATTTAAAAGTTGAGAATGACGGAATCTCATATCATATACAAACAATTTGATTTAGGTACTTCAATTATAAATTTAACTTTTTATTTAATTTTTTTTTTTATTAAAATATTATATAATATATATATTTATTTTGGAAATGTATGGACTTCTACGGTTTGCATCATTATTCATTGTCAATGTCAACTATTAAAATGTCAAAAGCACTTTAAGACGTTCCTTATTATTTGTTTTGAAATATTTTTTTAAATAAAACATTAAATACATTCGGTATTTGAAGAAAATATTGTTGTAAAACATGCCTCGTGTCAAAATTGACTATGTAGTCAGTTTCAGCAGCGAGGATCCAGTAAGATTTTTGATTTATCTAATTTATCGCGGTAACATAACCTATATATTTCTTATTGTGCCTATAAAACAATTTGTTTAAAAAATGTATAATTACATAAAAAGGATAGAAATTTGAAACTTATATTTATATTTTAGTTAGCCATTTAATAAAAAAATCTTAAGTTAACATAATCTTTAAATTATTTTGGCGCTTCATATTTTTTTAATGTATTCAAACTGAAATATTTTTTTTATTTAAAAAAACATAACAAATATAAACTAATAATCTTAAACAAACTAACAAGGTTAAACAAATATTTTAGACCACAACCAATATTTTTAATAGGATAATCAAGCAAGTAACATATTGGCTTGGGATGTCAGTAAAAAGAAATGGCTGTGCAACAAAGGCGAGCTTTCCTGTTCCATTGTACTGCAATTAGTGAAAGCAGTAAAGGTAATTTAGTTCATGATTTCACAGTTTTCTTATAATAGTGAATTATTTTTTAAAAGACTGGATAGTGAATGTTTATTGTTTTTTTCACATTTTATGCTGCACATATCAGCCCATTTTTAAAAACATATTGACCATAACCATAATACAGTGAGACACTGTTCCAGTAAAGGTTGAATAGTGAATCTGTTATTAATTTGCAATAACATAAGTTTTGTTTATCAAAAATTATATATTTATAAAATATACAATTCCTATTATAATTGTAATTTTAATCAACCATATTAAATATTATTGAAGACATTATTCACATAATATAAAAAAAAATATAATAGAATTAAATAATCCATATATGATAATATAATCCAATAAATTATGAGTTAATCTTGCAAATGTTTGGGTAGGCTGAGAGAACCTAGTTTCAGTTTCAAGACACTGTATTTTTTTTTTCAACGAAATGAGTGATGCATGCAGTTCAATTCAACCCCATGCTTGCCTTAACAAAAAAGTGGGAACCAAACCCACAGCCCCCTTGCATTTGGACCGTTAAACAGAACAGATGCTAAGCCACTAAGCCGCAATGTCCTATGACAAAATTATTTCTAATAAAAACCAATTTATTTAGATAGAATCTGTGAACATTGGAGCACATCATGCAGCTTTAATTGAAGTATTGGTAGGATTATCGGAGAAACCCAATGAACAGTTTCAGGTAATTTATAAACTAAATTATTAAATCTCTCTCTTAAATCAATTATTAAATCTATAGTAATTTTTTTGTTTGTTATTTTATCTATTATAAAAAAAAAATGAATAAACTATGAACTTTTTGAATTGAACCTGTGCCTCTTGGAAACTGTTAATCATATATTTCTTGGCGCAGGGGCACAAAGTGTGACTATAAAATCGATTGGTTGTGGGTTCAATCCCCACTCGAGGAGATGAAATATTTACTAAATTTTGCAAGATTAAATAAACATTGCAAGGTATTTTTTTTTGCAGGTATATTTCCATTTCATTGCTCTGGTGTCAAGGATAAGCCAATGCCTCCAGAATAACACTAGGTTTCCTCTGCCTACCTTGCAGTGTGCAGAATACAGTGTGAAGCTCAAAAAAGAAATATAAATATAAATACCTTAACAATCATTAAAAATATGGAGACCAGTAGTGTTGCAGGAGCACAAAGTGTGTCGAGGCAAAGCGCGGCGTTGAATTTTGCCACTAAACACTCAATGCCTCCAGAATTCGGCAGAAAGTGGGGAAGGGAGTGCGTTAACACTAGGTTTCCTCTGCTTACCCTGCTGTATGCGGGATACAGCGTGAAGCTGATTAAAAAACAAGACAGTCAAACAAACACCGCCAAATATTCTAAACATTGCATATTGAGTGGCCGACTTTAATGCCGCACTCTGTCTTGCTAGAGTAAAGAGATCAAAAGAATTCATCCACAAATATCCATATTCCTATTATAACTAAGTTTAACATTTCGACGTAGCTTGGCGAGAACGCATGGCTTAGTGGTCAGAGCGCCCGGTCGGTTTCCAGGAGGCGCGGGTTCGAGTCCCGCTGCGTTCAAATTTTTATACGTTTTCTAAATAAGTATTTTTCTTTCCTAAGTGTTGAATAACACTTTAAAAATGTTTAAAAATAAGTTTAACTTACCCCTAATAAATAATATCTCTTGTCAAATTCACAGGTGTTAGTCCCGAACAGTGTGCTATTAACGCCAGTGGAGTCGCGTCGTGATGACGGTATAGAGAAAGTTAGATCTTTCAGCGGAAATCAATTGTCTAGTGATGCGAAATTAAAGAAGTGGGACCGTGTAAGAGTTGTATGTTCACAGCCTTATAATAAACATTGCAAGGTATTCTTTTACGTTTTTTTTTGTTTTTGGTTAAGTAGAGACTATTTAGGAGTAGTTATAATATCGTGGCAGTAAAAACACATTATTACAATATTTTTATTGACTATTATAAAACTACGAATTGAGGTTGACTATCCAGATAAACTAGTACAAAAAAAAGAACCCCAGAAAACTCGGATATATTATTTCGGATAATTGTTTATGAGCTAGTATAATTAATCACTCTCTCTAGCTCATCCTCGCTCCCTCACTCGCTCTCTCTATCTCTCCCGCGCTCTCTATCTCTCTCGCTCTCTCTATCTCTCCCGCGCTCTCTATCTCTCTCGCTCTCTCTATCTCTTGATCTCCCTCTTTCTCTCTCTCTCTCCCATAGCATGGTATCTTTTACAGCTGGACACGTTTTACTCAGATAAAAAGGAATTTAGTTCGACTATCTGAAAATGATTTTTCCAACAACCCACCCACTACTTATAGCTATTATACTATCAATTCAGATAATCAACTCTCCATTGTAATATGTTATATTAATTCCAGTTTGGCCTATCATTCATACATATATTCGAGCCAGAGGACACTCAGAAACCAACGCCTGCATTACCGTCTACTTCCACTGTACCGTCGCGTCTCTTACAACTGGACACGTTTTCCTCGGACGAGGAGGAGTTTAGGCCTGGACAGCTTTTTGCACAGTCACAGAAAGAGAAAGCTAACGATACAGGTATAAATAATATTTTGTTTGTTGTTGTTTTAGTGTGTTAGGCAAAAAGAACTGATTGAAAAAAATATTTTTGAGTTCATTTTAGCTCTGTAATGGTGGGCGTGCTCTATTATATAAAAAAAAATATGAAAGTTAAATATAAAGAGAAAGCTTAATTAAGGTAATAAAAGTTAAATTCCTTCAATTGGGGATTTGAACCCACAATCGTCATACAATTTACCATTTAAAAATATAGAATTTTTTTTTTGTAAATTGAAAGATGATCAATGTTTGTGACTGTGAGTGACTTTTAAATAAATATAAAATAAACCAGATGAATGCGAGTCGGACTCGCGCAGAAGGTTCCATATTTCACGTTTATAAGTCAACAGAAACTTATGTTAAAAAAGTAAGTTTTATAAATATTAAAAGGTAGATTCTATAAAGTTACTTTTTTGTTCTGAGGTCTGAAAACTTAAAAATATTGGAATATCTAAACTTTCCAGGTGCACAAATTCGACAAGCTTCTTCGCAAGCACTAAAAAACATATCAGATACATCAACAAAGCTATTAAAAACTCCTATAACTAAAACTGGTAACAAGGATCAAAATCGCGTAAACAATGAATGTACAAATAGAAAGAAAGAAAGCCTCCTGTATAACGACGAAGATGATGAGCCGCACGCGAAAATAGACGGTATTGTACAAAAACATAAAGAAAGTAAGGAAAAAGAGGAAAATCAAGGCAAAGTAAATAAAGATGATAAGGCTATTAGTAGTTTGATTACAGAAAAACAAGATGGCAGAAAAAAAACACCTCACAAAAAAGCAAATGATATGTCTAATGACTTAAATGCTAGTAATAAGAAGAGAAAGAGATCTGATGATGGTAAAGTTCACTTTTTTTTTGATTTAATGATTACTATTAATAATAATATGCTTCATATAAGTGTGCATATAATATTGTTCAATAATCTTAGTATCTTAGTGGTTGTTTAGTACCCTTTAATTATTTGTAATTTAATATTTTATAACCTTTTTCTAGCTTCACTCTGTAACCTACACATAGCTTGGTCAGCAAAAGGAACCTGGGAGCCAAATGAGATGAAGTTAAGACACTTTGCTCCCATTAAGACACTTTTCGTTGTATTCCCCTGGGAGACGATTGAACCCACAACTGTAGCAATTTATATTTTTCACTAATTAGAAGAAAAAATTATATTCCATCAAAATATTTTAATGATATAGTACTAAAAAATAAATAAATCAGCTTCACGCTGTATGCCGCACACAGCAGTGTAGGCAGAGGGAACCTAGTGTTAAGACACTCCCTTCCGACCGACCGCCACTATCCGTGAAGTTCTGGAGGCATGGTGTGTTGAGTGGCGGAACTCAACGCCGCGCTTTGCATCGACACCAGAGCAAAGAAATGAAAATATAAATGTAAATAAATATTTCATTTCCTCGATTAGGGATTGAACCCACAACCAGTCGATTTTACAGTCGTGCCCCTGCGCCACGACTGACCTGACTGATATAGTACTATTATTATTTAAATGATTGCAAACATTGCCTTTTTGATTTAGCTGGTTAATATTTACAGTCAATCTAAACTTGGCAGTTGTGAGTTGGATTTCCATAATATAAAATAGCAAAATCGTATCGTTTTTAAAAAATATACATTTTAAAATAAATATTATGCCCAAAATTCATACATGAATTTGTATGATTTTTCTATAAATGATATTTGCGTATTTAAATCTCTTTCTTTTTTTAAATGCAGATCTCACTCCAGGCCCAGTACAAACTACCATATCAAACATATTATCAGGAGTAGAATTCGCAATAAGCGGTTACGTGAATCCACAGCGTTCAACGCTACGCAACACCGCAATGGCGTTGGGTGCCATGTACCGGCCTGATTGGCGGCCAACTTGTACGCATCTTATGTGAGTGTAATTGTTTAATTTAATTATATGACTAGAGACCATTGTGGTGTAGAGGGACAGAGCCGTAAGGATCTAATTGAAATAAATTTACAGTCATGTAAAAGCGGCGCATGAACCATTTTTATTTTCCGTTTAGTGAAATAGCGTTTAGTTCCACTTATCAAAATGTAACGTATCAAAAGTATAAAGTGTACTCTCTTACTAGGTTATCTATTACCTTAATTTGCTAACTATGTATCCCGTGAATACTACAAGAGACGTCAAAAATATAACAATATTTTCAAAAATAAAAATTTTTGCACATCACTTTTTAAAAAGTCATAATTATCTTAAATATATATAACAACGTAATTTATTTCTTTTAATAAAAGTGGTCTACTATAAATTTTAATTTATCGATGTTTAATTTCATATAGATGGAGTTAGCTGGTTTGCGAATTAAGACATCGATGATGTGTAAATCTCAAAATAATCAAATTAATAAATGTTCTTTTGTAACACCCACAGTTGTGCATTCTCAAATACACCAAAACTCAAATCGGTTCGTGCATCAAAAGCATCAACATTGGCGGTGACCGCGGAGTGGATAGAGATGTGTCACTACCACAGACGACGGCTACCCTGGCAGTGGTACGCCACCGAGCCGCAGAGACGAGTCACTCCGACGCCCGGCTGGGACACTAAGGAAAGTGGAGACACTACAAGTGTAGAGGAAGGTAGGTAGGAGAAGTGGATAATTGGTATATTTGTAATACTATATTAATTGAAATAGAAAAAAGCATTTAAATACTGGACTCTCTTTGCAATCATAGTATATTGATAATTGTATGTGTGATTGTAAATGCGATAGATTAAGAGTTCGATTCCCACTCGGAGAATGAAATTTTTAATATTTTCATTTCCTTGCTCTGGTGTGAGGCAAAATGTAGTATTGAATATTTTTAAAGATTTTTAAAGTGTTATTCCACACTTAGGAAAGAAAAATACTCAAACCCGCGCCTCCTTGAAACCGACAAGGTCCTGGTCAGTTTCCAGGAGGCGCGGGTTCGAGACCCGCTACGTTCAAATTTTTATACGCTTTCTAAATATATAGTATTGAATTTGGCCACTCAACAAGCAATGCCTCCAGAATTCGGCATAAAGTGGGGAACGTTTTAAAACGTTCCCCACTTTACGTCTACTTACCTATTTGCCTCTACTTAATATTTCTTTTTTTTAGAACTCGACACAGATGATGAAATTGAAAAGGTATTAAAAAAGCAAAAGAAGAAACGCTTGAAATCTCCTTCACCAGAATCTTCAAATGCTAACACTAATAAAAAAACTGATAGTAAACTTCAAGATAGTAACAAAAAATCTGAAAATATATCCGACGATGGGAATATATCTCTAGATAACAACAAAACATCCGACGATGGGAATATATCTCGAGATTCTGACATAGCGTTTGTTAAAGATGAAAGAATAAAAGCTAATATTACTATATTTGAAAGTGACTCAGATACTGAGGAAGATACTAAACGGATGGAAGATGAAGATATTGATGATAGTAAGGTTAGTTAGCTTCAGGCTTACTCTTGTATTTCTTTCAAGATACTTTGTTCTTTCCATTTTCAAGACATTGGACGTTAAGTGGCGTAATTCACCGGAGCGTTATGTTGTTAAAGCACTGTAATATTAATATTTATGTCTCAGAATGGGGCCTGAACCCACAGCTATGATGATTACAGTAATATTGATATTTTTCTGGTGTATTTACTTATGTAAATGCCGAATAGTTTTGAATATATAAATGAAACAATGTTATAAACATTTTTTTTAAAATAGAATAAATATATTGAAGATATGCATATGTATATGCATGGTATGATCCTCCAACACAAATGAATTTAGAGCCCAATTGAAAAGTAAAACAAATGTTTTTTTTTTTTTACTTTAGCTGAGTAGGCAGATTTAACTTAACTTGTTATCTAGTGTAAATACGTATTTTTTACCCAATTTTTCATATATATGCGTTGCCTTGTTTATCACGTTACCAGAGCAGTACTAGGTAAGTTCAGATCAGATAATGAATATAATTCACTCTAAGAGTGGGAATCGAATTCACAACCATCGCGTTTACAGTTGTACGCTATGCCACTTCACAAATCATAAAACAAATCACAACAAAATACATTGTCGTTTTTTTATTTTCCTGCTAGGATGTTGTTGTTGTTCTTATTAATGTATGAAAATAATACATAATAAATGTTGTTTTTAGGAATTACCGAATTTCTTCGATGGATGCACATTTCTCATATCTGAACTAGCTGACGAGTACGACCGCTCCTTGTTGGAGCGCTATATACGCGCCTATGGCGGCCTTATACTAAAAGTATGTGGATTTTTCTTTTTATTTTCGAATGAACTAAGCAATATGTTTTTATAACTTTGTCTGTTTTGTAACAATAGAATGCAAATATGCTCAAAATGAATTTCATATTTGTAACTTCTGTACACAATTATATACATCTTCAAATAATAATCAGCTTCACGCTGTATCCTACACATACCAGAGTAGGCAGAGGGAACCTATTGTTAAGTCACGGTTTCCCATTTTCCGCCGAATACTGAACAATAATAGATTTCATATATAGCTTTAGAGGCCTTCCATATCAAAAAAAATGTAAAGTTTCATACAACCCATCACCATATTATTTATTTGTGATAACAGGAGTCCGACCTACTAGAAGACAGTACTGTCGACTACGAGATATGCACCAACGACGGTAGGAGTCACGGGAGCGTCCCCGGCTGTCACGTGCGCCCCGAGTGGGTGTGGGACTGTCATAGAGATACACAACGGCTTCCGACTACTAAATATGAATTATAACACACTGACTTTACCTGCGACTTTACTTACCTTCGTGGTTTATTTTATTCTCAGCTTCACGCTGTATCCCGCATGTAGCAGGGTAGGCTGAGGGAGCCTAGTGTTAAGACCTTTCCCTCCCTACTTTCCGCCAAAATCTAGATTACATTACGTGTTGGGTGGCGAAACTCAACGCTGCGCTTTGACACCAAGGAAATAATATAAAATATTGCATTTCCTCGAATGGGAATTTGACACACAATCGCGTTTACAGTCATACGCTTGTGCCCCGACGCCACCACTGGCCATAACTCCAATATTGGTTTGGACTATAAGTCCAACGAATATTATAAAAGGATTTTTTTTTAATTCCCATTTAAATGAAACATCATATAATATTTGGGTTCTATATAGTTAATTAATTTGAGCATTCAAACTCAATGAGTCGCGTGCATTTTATTCAATATGCAGCTAACTCAGCGTGTTTTGTATTTATAAAGTCTGAGACCGATCTTGAGAAGCTGTTTTCATTTATAGTGTATGGTTTATTAGAGAACCGATGGATCTCAGACTTGAGAGCGGTTTACAAATACGGACATTGATGTTGTGATCGATCGCGCGCTGTGTAAGGTGCTCTAATATGATAACTTTGCGCCTGTGGGCGTACTTGCGAAAATTCAAAAAGTTCTTGTTGGTCTGTACTATTGTCTTTGTAAGGCAACCGGATCTATTTTGATTATATTGTTATCTCAATAATATATTTCTAATAAGATTTGTTAAATAAATATTTCATTATAAAATATGTTTTATTTGTACTTCTAAAATTAGTGATTAATTATTAAAAATAGAATTTAACCACCTCAGTACTTACTTATACAATTACATATTTTTCATTTGTGTGAATTTAACTATCCATAGACATGTTCATCAATATCCGCAAATTTAAAGTTCCGCAATATTGACACTTAGGAGAGAACATAGGGAATTATCTTCGAAAGGGCTCATTTAGTCCTCCATATACTGTAATATCCTTCGACATTGACGAGGACGCGTAGCTATCAAGAACGCAAGTTATTTTTTTTATCAGCTTCCCGCTGTATTCCATACACAGCAGGGTACGCAGAGGGAACCTAATGTTAAGACACTCCGTCCCCCACTTTCTGCTGAATTCTGAAGGCATTGCGTGTTGATTGGCAGAACTCAACGCCGCGCTTTGCCTCGACACCAGAGCGAAGAAATGGAAATATAAATGCTAAAAAAAAATCTCAGATTTGCTGATGATCTAGTGATATTCACAGAGAACCCTGAAACCCTCCAAAAGATGTTACAACTACTAATCATGGAGAGTGAGAAATTATTATTATTATTATCAATAAATATTTCATCTCCTCGAGTTGAGATCGAACCCACAACCAGTCGGTTTTACAGTCACACAGTTGTGCCCCTGCGCCACGACTGACCTCCCTAGGATTTATTCAATTACTAGATCAAGTATTCTTCACTTCATACAAACAAATAACTTATCAAGGAAACGCGGCAAGAAAAAAACGCACGAAAGATAGAAGTCCTCAGCGTATAATAAATAGCTTACAAATAGAAAAAACCTCAGAATACAATGTTTAGCACTTTCCATCCAACTCAAAACGCCGTGCTATACGGGATTCAAATTCACAAACATCGCGTTTTTTCAGGCATTGGCCTCAAAATAACCAATTGATTCTAAATATGGTGATAACATTAAGTTCTCACTTATATTTAATTTATATTTATTAGGAATTTAAAATTTAAAAAAACTACTAGAATACTATAAGATAAAATAACAACAAAACATTTACTTCACTTGATCTTTATTGCGAACATAAATTATTATCTTATTTCAGTAATAAAAAGAAAATGTGTACAAAATTGTAATTTATGAGTAGTTCTGCTGGTATTATAAAGGTGTTCTTCATACATTTTTATATAATATTGTATTTTTACTGCGATGTAAGTAGTGTAAGTTTCTCGTTCAACTGCAGTTGGGTCTTGATGAGCTGTGCTAGTGTTACCACCTGTTAAAAATATATAGATTTTAGTGATATAGGAACGTACATACATAATTATTTAAATAATTTATCAATTTTTGTAGTATTAGTATTTGTTCAACTTCATGTTGTATCCTGGACATAGTAGGGTAGACAGAGGAAACCAGGAAACCTAGTGTTAAGACACTCCATTTCTATTAAGACACTTCCGCTCTCCACTTTCAGCCAAATTCCGGAGGCATTGCGTGATGAGCTTTGCCTCGTTAGCAGAGCGACGAAGTGAAAATATTTATATTTCATATTTTCGAGTGAGAATCGGACTCACAACTTGTCGCGTTAACAGTCCCATGCTTATGCCGTTTTAAATTTTAAAAAATCGAACATTTTTAATACATTACATTTCAGTAAAATTGGCAATAATGCACTAGAGATAGGAGTAGCCTCATTTGAATTCTCTTCTTTTCTATGGACACATTTTAGGCGAGCACCCTTACTCTATGTATAATTATTATTATATTATTCTACGTGATACATGAATTATTATTCTACGATGCCAAAGCCTCAATAATAATTATATAATACCGATTGGCTTCACACTTTCCCGCAAAGACAGGATAGGCAGAGAGAACCTAGTGCAAGGTGATACTAAATATTATTTTATTTTAGCTTTACACTATATCCTGCAAATAGCAGAATAGCACTGTGTCCGTCAAGGGAGGGTGGAGGAAATGAAATGTTGATTTACGTTTATATTTTCATTTCTTCGCTCCGGTGTCGAGGCAAAGCGCGGCGTTGAGTTCCGCCACTCAATAAACAATACCTCCAGCGAAAAAACTTGGCGAAAAGTGTCAAACGGAGTATCTTACTACCAGGTCCCCTCTGCCTACCTTACTGTGTGCGGAATACAGCATGAAACTTCTCAGTCTTTTTTTTTAAATATTAGAATAGAAGTATAGATACAAAAATATATTATTACCATAAGCAAATCCTTAACACTAGAAGCAAAGGAGTCAGCGAACGAATTGGACGCGAGGTCTGGCAACGCACTGACCAACTCCAACAGCTGACGTCCCACTTCGTTGTTGGGCACGGTACGATCCGCCAACACCTCTTCTACGTACTGTACTACCTGGAAAAAACAATATCAAAATATTTATTATAAATGTGAGAAAAAAATAAAACAAACAATCTCTTTTATCTTATTTTACTGTATCCTGGTTTTAACAAGATAGATAAAGGGAACCTAAAGTTCAAATACTACGTTCCATGCGCCAATTCAATCGAATTTCGAGACATTGTATGACAGTGTTTTGTATTCTTGCCAGAATAAAGTAAATTTGTGTGTACAAAAAAAAGTCAGTAATGTAAGTTTTTTTTTTTTTTTAATAAACTGCCATCAGTTGATATCAACTATAATCAGTTTGGCTGAATCATTACTGACTATTTGGTTTTGGAGGCCATCGCCTCAACCAAATCAATGGTATTTAGCCTCACACAATGTGTTTTCGCTTTAGGCGTATCACGGCTGGGGTGTTGAGCAATTTGGATGGGGATGGGGATTTGGATGGTTTGCTAGGCGTTGAACATAGCGTCTAGTGTGCTTCTTAAGTTCTTCCTTTATTGTAGGCATGTTGAGGTAGTCATGGATTTCTTTGTTGCGAGTGAACCAGGGTGCATTAGCAATTGAGCGCAAGATATGGTTTTGTGCTCTTTGGAGGCACATTATGTTGCTGTCGCTGGCGATTCCCCACAATTGGATACCATAGGTCCAAATTGGCTTAATTTTCGCGTTGTACTAAAGTCATTTCTTATCCAGAGAGAGTATTGAGTTACGTCCCATAAGCCAATACAGGTTTTTATATTTGAGGTTCATTTCGTCACGTTTGTGTTTTATATGCGTCTTCCAGGTGAGGCGCCGATCCAAGTGGAAACCAAGGTATTTGATACACTCACAATGTGGCATGACATCATTGCCCAGTTGGACTGCGGGGCAGATACCTTTCCTCAAGCTAAAAGTGATATGGTTAGATTTTTGGGCGCTGGCTCTGATCCGCCATTTAGTTAGCCATCTCTGGGCACCGTTCAGCACTTCTTGTAGGTTTTCGCTAGCCGTTACAGCTGATTCATGACAAGAAAGATAGGCAATGTCGTCGGCATAAGTAGCAACGGTCACATTGTCTGAGGTAGGCAGATCATAAGTAAATATGTTATAGAGAATGGGACCAATGACTGAGCCCTGCGGCACACCAGCTTCGATGTTATGAAAGCTTGATCTAGCTTCGCCATATCGCACTTGGAAAACTCTGTTAGACAGGTACAGTAATGTACAGTAATGTAAGTTAGTTAAGTTTTCTGGCATAGTAGTGTTGGTCACATTTTTATACGGTTGATGTTCAGCGAGAGATCGGTGATCCGCTCGCTCTCGCTTGTTCTTTATGCTGAGTGACAGAACTAAAATGTATTTTTTTTCGCTTATTCTCTGGTTTTTCTCCTTATGCCATGGAAGCCAACCGTAGTTTGTCTTCGTTATATAAACAAAAAGGTATATTCCGAATGGGAATTGAATTGAACAATGTCTACTTTAAAGCAGTCAGAATTAAACTACAATATAATTGTCTTTTCACTCAACTGTATTAATTTAATGATTGGTTACTTTTTTTTGGCATATTCTTTAATAAGTAAGAACTAAACCTAAAAGACATTTGCAACAACACCTGTATTTTACCCTGTCTTAGATATGGATGCGAAACCTGGTCACTCACAAAATGACACAGAGATATGCGCAGATACTGTCAAAGGGCTATGGAAAAGAGCATTATGAGTATAAGAAAACAGGAAAGAATAAGAAATACAACTACAAGAATTAAAACTCCAGTAACAGATATCCTTACAAAAATAGACCAACTAAAGTGGAGATGGACGGGCATATAATAAGAAGTAAACATGAAAAATGGAGCAAAATTATAATGAATTGGTATCCAAGAGACAGACAGGTAAAAGGAGAAGAGGGAAGCAGCCTAGATGATGGGAGGATGAGATAAAATTAACAGCAGGTCCCCATTGGAAAAGGGTTGCTAGGGACAGAAAACATTGGAAAATGTTAGAGGAGGCCTTTGCCAACAGGCACACTGAGCTCAGAGATATACTATGACTATATTACTAACAAATTTAGTATAAAGCTCAGGATAACAGGCTTAATGTAATGTAATGTAATTTCTAAAAGAAAATACAAATTATCACAAAAGTTACCTGATCCAATAACCCTGACAATTTGGAGGCGGCCTCAGCGACCTGCGCCAGGTCCACCATGGGTTGTACTTGACGCGAGCGTCCACCAGGTCCCATTGTCTTTTGGCACAATTGTAGACCTACAATCTGTAAATTATATTAAATAGGTTTAAAAAAAGATAAAGTTAATTTATATTTAATTAATAATATTCATCGCTTAATATTATTAGCTTATACTTTTAATTTAAACACATAATTTATTAATGAAAATAAAAAAAAACTATTTCTTTTTTTGAAACATTTTAAAATTTCAACGTACTGGGATTTGGACCTGCACCTTTGGGAAACTGACCAAGTGCTTTGATTACTAAGCCAAAAACTTCTTATCAAGCTACATCGAAATTCTTATAAGCTTTTTACAACTTATTAATGTTATTAGCATCTCTGTAGAAAGACTTTTACAATTTTAATTACTTAGAATATAAAGCAAGAGAGAATGCTATTTAATAAATATTTTTAACATTTTAAGAAGTCCAATCCCAAGAGGCACTGGTTCAAATCCTGCTACATTCTTTATTTTTATATGTTTCTAAAAAAGTATTTCTTTCCCAACTTATACAATAAAACTTAAAAAATGTTCAAAATCTCTCATTCACTTAGATTTGTTTAGATAATATGCAGTATTAAATATTAGTACATCTCAAACACTAAGCAGAAATGAAAGTAATTATTTCAGAATGCATAGTAATAAAAAAACAAGAACATCTGCACTATTTGTAATTTAAAACATATCCTACTCTGCAACCCAACAAGAAAAATCTATTTAAAAATGTTAATTTCAAGTTGTATTCAAAGCGGTAATTTAATTATGTAATAAAAATAAAAAACATACCTCAGGCTCATAATAAGTAAGTCCAACATCAATTGGTGTGAACATACAGCCCTGTTTACCCCGCGGCACTCCCAGAGCTACGCAGACATAAGCCCGTAACCCCATTCGAGCGCCGGCTAGGGAAGTGTCTAACGTCACATGGACAGGTTCACGGCATTCACGAGAGTAATACTCGTGGATTACTGATGAATGGTTTGTAACTTCATTACCGGTTGCCCACCATCCTGGTAAAATTATTTTAATGTTGTTAATTTTTTTAGATGTACAGTTTTTTTTAGAAAACCCTATTTTAACACACTGTTCTTCACTTTCAGTATAATTTTTGTGGCATTGTATAAACAGTGTCAAATATAATCAAAGCACTTTGTCTTGTTAGCAGAGTGAGAGAAACCCATATCCATGACACTTCCAGTCAGATGCTGTGCTTTTTAATCACAGTTTAACATTCTGCTTAAAATGTTTATGGAATAACAAACTTAGCATTATTTTGATATAACAAGAATAATAAGGTACTTTAATAGCTTTGGGGACATACTAATTCAATATTTACAATACTATGGGTGTATGTTATTGGTTATCCCTAAAATGTAAGATTTATCTAATGTAAAATTAAATATTAATTGCGCTATCATTTCAATTGAACCACTTGTTTAGGACTTTATGAATTAACATAGCTATAATATTAACTAATTTAATAACTTTACTTATGTATTTTAATTAGTTACAATTTTGAGAAATTATCAATCAATATTTACTCATAAATAAATAATTAAAATACAGCAATAAAGTAATTGTTCTAATGAATTAAATTTATAATATTTATAAACCTTACCAATAATTGAGAAAATTTAAGAGTAGCAAGTAGTTCAGCATGTTACAATTCTCAGGCACTTACCCACAATGTTTTCTGATGCATTAACTCTTCGGTTCAGTTCATACACATCCATGGCATAATTTAACTCGGCCTCCACTTGGTCGGCATGTTCCTTGTGTGGGACGCAGAAACAATTTGTTACTTCCACCACCCCCTTGTCTGAGGTTCCTGAATATCACCGAACAATTAATTATAACCTAGAATGCTATGTGAAATAGCAAACATACGTTGTGCCTTAATCATAATATTGCATAAAATATTAATTTTATACTAGTATATTAATTTAAAAAAACAACACAATCAGAAATCTAGAAAAGAAGGTTATCCCTCATGACGTCGGCACTACACTGTAACAACTTTCACACACAAAAAAATATTAATATTATTTACCAAGTAATGTGCCGATAACTCGATGTGAATCGGCATTACGACGCTCATATGCATCTACAATTTGAAATAAAACAACAGGATGGATCTTAACAGATAAATTGAGCGCCATGATGGACTGTTTGAAAGATCAAAGACAGTTTATGTTTTTTATATGTTGTGACAGTGACGCATACGGGCATATCAGACTATAAAATAAAGTACAGATAATTATTTTCTAAAATTAAGTATTTCAATAAAAAAATCTATTTTAAATGTGCAGAAATTATTTTTTAAAGTGAAAACGCAAAAGAAATCACAGATCGCGATGAACTTCTCATTAAGCGTCTGTCTTTAAATTAATATTATTCATTGTTAAAAGATTTTACAAGAAATTTAACTCTTAGATTTTTTATTAAAAGTATATTAGATATTAAGTGTGACTGTAAAACAGACTGGTTGTGGGTTCGATCCCCACTCGCGGAGATGAAATATTTACTTAAATTTATATTTCCATTTCTTCGCTCTGATGTCGAAGCAAAGCGCGGCGTTGAGTTCTGCCACTTAACACGCAATGCCTCTAGAATTCGGCAGAAAGTGGTGACCGGAGTGTCTTAACACTAGGTTCTCTCTGCCTACCCTGCTGTATGCGGGATACAGCGTGAAGCAGATTTTTTTAAATTTTTATAAAAAAACGGTTGTTCCATTTTTTTAACTATTGAATACTATTGAATATATTTATTATAATATATTATACTTAATTACTATTACAAAATAAATTACCAACTATTAAGAATTTTGATATTAACCTTGAAATAATGTGCTCATTTTTTTTCTTTTAAGAAGCTGTGATTTTTTAAATACTCATATATAAATAAAAAACTTAAATGCATTTATTTTTTTTTAATTCTACGTACATGTGTATAAAACAAAATATGTTACATTGTACAAAAAACAATGACACACTCTGGAAATCATAGGATTCAACAATATTATTAAATAAAATAAAATCACTCAAACAAATGTATATCACAATGAACTCAAAATTTTCTTTAAGTTACAAATCCTATAGAGTAAAGTAATCATATTTTTATTTCCCATATTCTAATAATGCTCCTTTAAGATCAATCTTTGGTCTGTGATGGTGTAGTGTGGATTCTAATACCATGCATCTCAGCTATCTCACTTTTCAATGATTCAGTTACAAGCCTATGTTGTTTTATTGTTGATAGACCTACAAATTCCTTTGCTTCTATACTAATCTGTAATAGAATAAGATGTTATTTAATAAAATTAAATATTAAAATAAATAACTCATATACATATATTTACTGAAATATAATTTCTAAACTATAAATAAGTTAAGGCATTTGTACTTTAGTAAAACAGCTTCTGACTGTAAATACATTGGAGGATTCAATACCCACTGGAGTGAAAAAGTAGTTGAATTTCTATATTCTAGTAAGGCAGAATGAGAGAGTATTTAATTCTGCTACTCAACACAATGTCTCGAGAGAGACAGAGTCAGAGAGAGAGATCTAGTGTCAGAGTGTCTTGACACTAGATCTCTCGGCCTATCCTGCTATTTGTGCAATGCAGTATGAAACAGAATAGAAAATACCTCAAACATAGCTCCACAACCTCCCGATATGTCGTCTACACTAATATAGGTAATGCCCGGTAATGATTTCTTTAACACTTCTGTTAATTTCTGCTCTCTTGAAACACAATTTTGTTGAAAAGCATTACCATTCCCTCCAACAGCACGACTCTGAAAATATTCGTTTATTAAATTAAAATATAATATTCATTTATAAAATATTCCAAATATATAACAATTAAGATAATATAATATAATTAAAGAATGTTTTGTGCAAAAAAATATTTTAATACTTACCAACATATTTCTACAAGGTTCTAAAGCTTTAAAGAGTTGTCGAAACATGTTTAATAATTAATAAACTGTTTAGTAACTGTTATATAATTTTGAGGTAATAGTACAATCCCTCTAATCACTCATCATGTTTATTATTTCTTTTAATTCAATGTAACTTCAAATATTTCAAATTTTACATAACATAACCTCAATCTATAGCTTTACAATGTTTCACTCTACAAAAATCTGACTTCACGATTCAGTGGTGCATATTTTTTTAATAACCCAATGTAAGGAAATTAAATTTTCATTTAAAAATATTTTTAAAACAAATATTGTGTAATAAATTACTAACAAAATTTTAGTATTTAATTTTTCACTAAAGACGATAAAAAATCTAGTGAAAATATTTTTTATTCTTTTATGACTATGACATTGACATATAATAATAACTGTCGAAATTATTGTTTAAGTTAAACGCCAAAAACACGTGTTTGTGCCTTTAGAAGCCAATGTGTTTTATTAAAATATTAATTACTTATGGTTAAATTAAAATTAAATTGATAAGTTTAAAAATGCCACCTTTTAAGGCAGGGTTATTAAAAAGAAAAATTGACTCGAAAAAAACACAAGATAATGTAACAGAAGATAAAGTGAGCATTATATTAAATTTCGTGTATTTGTTGCACTCATGGTTTATTATTTACATACATTTAACGTGTTATAGGAGTCAAGTCATGATGAAGCTGAAGATTTGTTGAAAGGTGATGTAGACCAGGGGAACGATGCCACAGACTCTGAACACGAAGAAGAAGATGTTGATTCAGATGGTGAAAGAGATGTGAGTTGAATTCAAATAATAATAATTTATATAAATGTGTGCCAATATACCTAGATTTTGATGGATATCCTTAGTTTTTTTTTAATTTTTTTTACCATATATTTCTTTGCATCTTTGCAGGAAGTGTTGTTTGATAGTGATGACTCTGCATTAGAAGATGATGATGATCAATCTAAGGAATCTTTAGAAGAATCTTCAGTGAGTATGATATTACATTTTTATACATTTGTAATGACAGTACATCCAATTTGCACAGCAGCTACAACTTCTAGTATTTTCTTTCAATTAACAGGACCTTACAGACTCTGAAGATGATGGAAATGAAGGTAGTTCAGAAGGAAGTGAAATTGAAGAAGAAGATGATAGTGAAGGGGAAGAAGAAGATCAAAGTAATGACAGTGGAGCTGAGACGGGGGCCACCCCATCAGCAGGGTCTAGTGATGAATCAACAAAGAAAAATTTACAAGTAAAGACAAAAAAACAACAAAATTCTAAAGAAGAATTGAAATCAAAAGAACAAATACAAACTAAACAAAAGAAAAAAAATAAAAATAAACAAAAGAATCAGCAAAGTAGTGTAGATATTTTGGCCAGCAAAATTCAAGAAGCCTCTGTTACAGAACCTGTTCAACAAAAGGGTATGTGAATGATGTAAAAATTTTTTGATGTAAGGAAACAAACTTGACAAAAAAATATTTTTGTTTTGTTGTATTAAATTCAAAACCAGTGAACAAATTGATGGATTGAATAAGTTGACAATTTGTTTATCATATTTAAGAATAATAAGAAAGAAAACTATATGATATAAGATATAAGACTGGCCATGATGTCCTGGCCTGTCAATTTGCAGGGGCACAAAGTCTGACTGCAAACACAACTGGTTCTGGATACGATCCCCAATCAAGGAAATTTAATATTTATTTAAATTTATATTTGCATTTCTTTGCTCTGGTGTTGAGGCAAAGTGTGGTGTTGAGTTCGGCAGATCAGCACGCAATGCCTCCAAAATTTGTGCTTAAGTGGGGAACAAAATGTCTTCACACTAGGTTCCCTTTACCTACCCTGCTGCATACAGCAAGAAGATGATTTGATTTTTGTTATAATAAAGACCATATTCATTCATGTATATTTGTAAATGGTAAAAATAATCAAAATAGAAATATGTTAGTTAAAAACCTTTTGAAGTTTAGTTTTAGTTTAGTTTAGGATTCACAATGTAGTTCAAATTTTAAATACTTATTTAGAAAACATATAAAAATTTGAATGTAGCGGGACTCAAACCCGTGCCTCCTGGAAACCGACCAGGCGCTCTGACCACTAAGCCATATGTTCATGTTCGTGGTCGGTTTCCAGGAGGCACGGGTTTGAGTCCCGCTACGTTCAATTTTTTATATGTTTTCAATAAGTACATATTTATCTTTCCTAAGTGTGGAATAACACTTTAAACTTTTGTTTCTATATCTAAGTATCTTGATATTTTTTAATTAAGGCCAGTCATGGCACAGGGACACAAACATATGACTGTAAAAGCAACAGGTTGTGTGAATTTAAAATATTTTTAATATTAATATTTAGTTTTATGCTTACTACTTATTTTAACTTAATGTCTGTACCATTTCCTTCAAATAATTAAAAGAACATTGACAATAAACATTGTAGGTACAATTCCAAATCAGAATAATGAATTACTGTCATTTCCTCATACTGGTAACAAGACCATATGTGACTTTGAGTTCTGCGTTTTAATACATTAAAAAAAAAATCAGCTTCACGCTGTATTGTGTGGCTAGTGTTAAGACTCTGTTCCCCACTTTCCGCCGAATTCTGGAGGCATTGCGTGTTGAGTGGCAGAACTCAATGCCGAGCTTGTCCTCGACACCAGAGTGAAGAAATGGAAATATAAATTTAAGTAAATATTTCATCTCCTCTATTGGGGATCGAACCCACAACCAGTCGGTTTTACAGTCACACTTTGTGTCCCTGCGCCACGACTGGTGTCGACACATTATGTCTCGAAAATTGAGCGGGAATGTCTTTACATCAGGTTCCTTCAACCTAATTTGCTATATGCAGTATACAAAGTGAAGCAAAACAAAAACAATATTTGTATTTTCAGACGAATATGACTCTGGTGACACATCAGACGAGGAAGACCGTATAAACACAGCAGGTGAAGTCCCCATGTGGTGGTACGACGAATATCCTCACGTCGGCTACGATTTGGATGGAAGACGCATTATTAAACCACCTCAAAGGGATCAGATTGATGAGTTTCTTAAGTAAGATAGTTGACTGATTTGTTTTAAAGGTTTTTTTTTTTATTTTACGCGTATTTTTTGTAAGACGTATATTTACAATATTAAAAAATCATTAAATGAAATCAGCGTCACTCTGTCACGTACACAGCAGGGTAGACAGAGGGAACCTAGTGTTAAGACACGTTGTTCCCCATTTTCTGCCGAATTCTGGAGGCATTGCGTGTTGAGTTTCAGAACTCAATGCCGCGCTTAGCCTCGACACCAGAGGGAAGAAATGGTAATATAAATTTAAGTAAATATTTCATCTCCTCGATTGGGAGTGTTTTGTATATTGTAACTTGATTATATAGGCTTGACCATATTTTTCGTTCTATTAAAAAAATGTGAATTTTCTCAATGTCAGTTATCTGTCGGTCACTCAATTAGTATTCACGGAGTTTCTCCACTCAAAATGTCGTTTTAAAAATGGGCCGAATGTATAGAAAAGTGCTTAAGTTCTCTGCACCTGCCTTATTATATGGGAGATGCTAAGATAGGATATTCCCCTATTTTGTGTTATACCTGCGTTCTTTTTAAGACGACACTAAATGATCTTTATTCTTTAATCCAGAAAAGTGGAAGACCCAGAATTCTGGCGTACAGTTCGTGACCCCTCCACAGGACAAGATATAATTTTATCACGAGAGGACTTGCAATTGCTGGAGCGTCTTAAACAGTCGAAAGTTCCTAGCGCTGTGCATGATGAATATGAGGTAAATTTATTAAAATTGTTTTTTTTTTTTGGTTATTCTAAGTTAAACTTTTATGGTATTTTAAGAAAGAGTTTTACTCTTTATTATCATATTTTTGATATATATGTATCTATGAGAGAATACAAATGTATTAAATATATGTTATTGAAGGTAATAGTGTGTTGAGATTTTCTTAATATATCTACGATTTTGTTAGCAATAATTTTTTATACTCCTTTCAATAAAATAATTAATGATATATTAGCTTATAGAACAAACAAATTCTTCATAAATAAGCATATACACCAACTCAACATGGTGGAACAGTGAGATGGTTGATCTCAATTTATTCATGTTATTCATCTCATTTCTTATTTAATTTATTTTCACTTCAAGTGAATGAAGAACTTGCTATGTAAAGTTAAAAAATATATGTAAATATACTAAATATTTCTTCATATTTCAGCCATGGGTAGAATGGTTCAGTAGAGAAGTACTAGCAACTCCACTAAGGGCTTTCCCAGAACACAAGAGATCATTTCTTCCATCAAGATCGGAACAAAAACAAATATCTAAAATTGTTCATGCATTAAAAATGGGATGGACTAAGACGAGAAAGCAAATTGCTGAAGAGAGAAAGAAGAAGAGGGTAAGTGACTGGATTTTATGAGATATTTTAGTATTTTGATTGATAGTGTTATAGACTAGAGTCACGCGTTGGATTCTACTACTTCATATATTAACCGACTTTTGTAAATGGGACAGGTCAACAATTCGATTATTTTTAGAGTTCCGTACCTTTTAAGTAAAAAGAAGATCACTTTATCATCTGTTTGCCTGTCTGACCACCTTTATATTTGTGGTTAAATTCTATAAAACAATAGTCTTAAAAGGGGAGTAAAATTTGGTATTAAAGCCACTAGTTCAAGTGAGGTATCAGATGAAAGGGTTCTAGTTAAGCTTGTATTTCAGGAAAATTTCCTATTTTTGGATGGGACCCTCAATGGGCGATCCAGACTCGCGCTTGTCCGGTTTTTTATATTTTTAACCTCAAAACTTTTGGCTGTTGAATCTTGGTTGAACTTTTTTAAAAATCTAGTGCTTCCCGTGTGTTCCTATTTTGGTCAATGGTCAAATGTAATCCATATCCATAAGAAACTCACATAAGTCTTAAATTTGCATTAAGTATGTAAGCAACAAATGGACTACTGAGTCAGTATCACATTTAGAAAAGAAAAAAAATGTCTTTCCAAAAGAAATATTTTCCATTTTGTCTTATCTAATCCTAAAAAATGAAAAAATGCACAAAATATTTTACATTCAGATTTTTCTAGTTAGCTTAGTTTAACCTAACCATTAAATTTTATAGTATGATACATACATAAATTGATAACAGGAGCGCAACTTCTACAACCTCTGGGGATCTACAGAGGACGAGGCGTCCCGCCGCAACGCGCCGCGCGCCATCTCCGCGCCGCGCCGCCCGCTGCCCTCGCACGCGGAGAGCTACAACCCACCACCTGAGTATCTGCTGGATAGTAGGGAGGTATGTGTTACTTTTACAGGTATTTAACTTCTTTGATAGATGTTGAGTTCCATCACTTGACGGGAATTGGAATATCTGAACATTTGGTTCCCTCTGCATATGCGGATACAATGTCAAATTATATAACACATGGATTCCTAGGAACGGTCTCGTTTTTTTCATTTCATCTTCGGTAATCTACAACGAAAAATTAAACTTCACCTCGCAAATGTTTTAAAAATTGGACGAAAAGTGAAGAATGAAAGAAAAGAAAAGAAAGGCAAAACATATAGTAAACTATAATTTTCACAATCACTTAAACCTGTATTTTCATATCTCCACAGATGAAAGAATGGGAAAAATTACGTGAAACCCCATGGAAACGTAAATACACATTTTTACCAACAAAGCATGGCAGTCTACGGGAAGTGCCCGCCTACCCTCGTTTTATAAGGGAACGATTTTTGAGATGTCTTGACTTGTATTTAGCACCTAGGGCGTTGAAGATGAGGGTAAGTGTAGTTTTTTTATGTAGCGTTATGTATGTATAACACATACATTTTTGCACATTATTTCTATAACTAAAATAATAAATTTTAACACATTCATTGGAAAATTAAAATTAAATTTAAACTGCAAAATTATATCTTTATTTCCTCAGTTAACAATCAACGCGGAAGACCTAGTACCAAAGCTACCATCTCCTCGGGACTTACAACCGTTCCCCACCACCGAAGTGGTTCAGTTCAAGGGACACACGGCGTTGGTGAGAAGCGTCGACTTCGATCCGACTGGACAGTATGTTGTGTCGGGCAGTGATGATGGATGTGTTAAAGGTCAGTTTGAGATATTTTATATATTAAGTAGCGACCCTCTTGAACTACAGAATTATTTATTTACTAATCTCTGGTGTATATACAAAAATGTCTTGGCATAATATTAAAAGAATATTTTTTTGTTTTTTTTTTATTAATAACCATCAAATTTCAGTATGGGAGACCAGCACAACTCGTTGCCTTCGCACCATACAACTCGGTGACCCCATAACCCGAGTGTCCTGGACTCCAGCATCAGGTCTCAGCCTGGTGGCGGTTGCCGTGAACCGTCGTCTGCTTCTGGTGAACCCTGGCAGCGATATAGGAGCTCATAAAGTGGCTGTACAGACTGATGAACTGCTGGCTGAGGCACCGGCTAAACATGATGTTCAAAGTAGGTTTTGGATTTCTTTTTTGTTTTTTTTTTAATTAATTAAAAATCATTGTAGTAGTTATGAATTTTTATATTGTGCAGTGTTTTTACTTTTATAATAAATTGTTTCATTCTTTATTGTAAGATAAAGTATGAGTAAACAAAATTAAACTGGATGAATAGTAAGAGAGAAATTGAGTTTATAAATTTCGTATTTATAAAATCAATTTCTAAATAACTAAAAAAATACATAAAATTATGATTTTATGCAACGTACGCAAAGACAAACTAATGTCGACACTATTATTTATCCATATTCATAAGAAATTATATATATATATATGATATCTTTTTTTTTTAATTACAAAACTTACGTTCCGCAGTGGACGAGCGCACGTCGTCGAGCGTGACGTGGGAGGAGGTGGACGCGGCGCAGCACGCGCGCGGAGTGCGCATCTCGGTGGCGCACTTTAAACCCGTTACTCACGTTAGTATCAGTTTATATATATGTATGTAGAAATATATACATATGTATATAGAAATTTTATATTGGAATATTGTACATTATAAAATTTTGTATATGTTGATGTTTGTAATCTTTAATTTGTAAATGAGGCCAGTTGTGGTGCACAAGCGTTCGATTTGCGTTTGTGGGTTCGATTTTAATTTGAGGACATTAAATATTTATTATTTTCATGTTATCGCTCTGGTATCGAAGCAAAGCGCAACATTGAGTTTCTACTCCGGTATTTGGTGGATAATGGAGTATGGGAGTGTTTTAACGGGAACAGAGTGGTTTTAACTCTATTTTCTAAGGTGATTTACGTTGTATCCCGCAGACGGCAGAGTAGACAGAGGGAACCTAGTGTTAAAATACCGGAGCGAATAAAAATAAATTTAAATAAAATGTTCACTTCCTCAAGTGGGGATGAAACCCACAACCAGTCGCGTTTATAGTTGTATAAAGTATTATAAGTTGTTGCTTACACCCCGCTAGGTGGCGTGGCACGCGCGCGGCGACTACGTGGCGGCGACGCTGGCGGAGGGCGCGTCGCGCGCGGTGGCGGTGCACCAGCTGTCGCGGCGCCGCAGCCAGCTGCCCTTCCGCCGCGCCAAGGGGCTCGTGCAGTGCGCCGTCTTCCACCCGCACAGGCCGCTGCTCTTCGTGGCCGTAAGTACCTTTGGATACCAGTACCACCATTCAATGTTACTATGTACTCTAAGTAACACTTTAATACCACCAGACTCAACGAGTAGTCCGCATCTACGACTTAGTAAAGCAAGAACTGACGAGGAAACTTCAGACTGGAGCACAGTGGATCAGCACCATGGCGGTGCACCCCGCTGGAGACAACTTGCTGGTTGCGTCGTACGACAGGAAATTGATATGGTATGTCCTATACTATGTCTATTTATTAATCATATTATTCTGTAAAAGTTTTGTACTCATATATATATACTAATATAATATAAAATAATAAAATAATATGTCATGAGTTCTGGCATAACTTTTTTATTTATGAACTAATTTATATAAAACTAACACTGAGTGTTAAAGAAAGTTTGCCAAAACACAATAGTGAAAACATTTTTGAGATCAGTGTATACAAACATTTAGATCAACAGCAAACCGACGAACAGAGAAATAGACAAAAAAAAAATAAAAAAAAACATTATTTTATCTCATATACATCCTCCTAGTAATGGATTCCTCACATAATGTTCCATGTACTAGCAGCGATCGCAGTGCCGTTTTATTATACATATATGTAGTTTATTGCCGCAAGAGTGTCGCTAGTACTTAATTATTAGTACTTATACTTGCCAAACGATTTTTTCCAAAAAAAAGACAGAAATTTAAACTTAACACATGTTCACAACACAGTATGTGAGAAAGGCGCCTAAAAATATTTAATTTGTGTGACTAAATTTATTGATGGCCCTTAAATAAAATTATCTTGTATTCCAGGTTTGATTTAGAGTTATCAGCTCGTCCGTACCAAACACTGAGACTCCATGGTAGCGCCGTCCGCTCCCTGGCCTTCCACAAACGATACCCGCTTTTCGCATCTGCTGGTGACGATAGATACCTTATTGTGTGTCACGGGATGGTTTATAAGTAAGTTTTTATTTTAATTAATAAATAAATAGTTATCTATACTTATTTAGAAAACGTATAAAAATGGTCGGTTTCCAGGAGGCGCGGGTTCGAGGAGGCGTTCAAATTTTTATGTTTTCTAAATAAGTATTTTTCTAACCTAAGTGTGGAATATCACTTTAAAATTATAAAAAAATAGTTATCTATATCTCTTATACCTCTTTGGAAACCGTCCAAGAGGCGCGGGTTCAAATCCCGCTACGTTCAAATTTTTTATATGTTTTCTTAATAAGTATTATTCTTTCCTAAGTGTGAAATGTTTTAAAACATTAAAACTATTGAGGATTGAAAAACAAAAATAAAAAAAAATTGAAAGTCTTAGAATATTATTATTATTGTGTTGACTTACAATAAAATTACATCAATTCCTTTCCACAGTGACCTTCTCCAAAACCCATTGCTAGTGCCACTCAAGCAGTTACCAGGTCCAGAGCCTCGCGGGGAGTTATGTGTTTTAGATGTACGTTGGCACCCTTCACAGCCGTGGCTCCTCGCTGGTGCTGCAGATACTACTATACGACTATATGCATAGTCTTACAATTGTAGACAAAAGTTATGTTAATTATGAAATAAAAGTGAATATATGATTTGTTTTTGTTTCTTTAACAACCATTTTGCCTATCAAAAGAGAAATGTAATGGTAACCGATTTAAATAAACATAACGGTAAAAGAAATAAATAAATACAATATTTTAAAAAAGTACTACCATACCACTATATGCGTAGTTATATAACTGTATACAAACAGTATTGATAAAATCAAATAGAAATAGAACTATTCTAGTGAAATAAGCTGATATCAATGTATGATATTATTTTTTTAAGTACCGTTTCCCTTATCCTGTAGGCCAGGGGTTCCCAACATTTTTTTGATCAAGGACCACTTTTATATCTATTTTGGTAGCAGGGACCACTATATATACATAAGTATAGTAAAAATTACTGTGATGAACCATGCTTTAGGCTAATAAATATAACGATTAGAAAAGGAATTGTATCTTATGAGGCACTCTCCGCAGCTGAACCCGAAGGCGAGCTTAGTAAAATTATTACAGTGCCATGAAGACATTTACGTGAATAACGTAGTGACTTAACACGAGGTTTCTTCTGTATACCCCTCCCTGTGTGCGGCATAAAACGGAAAGCTGATTATTGATTTTTGTATAAATTATACGCATAAATAAAATAATTACAAATAAAAATTAATCCAGTATATTGTTGTATTAGGTATATTGTGTTTTATTCACATTTATTTTGATGTATCCCAACTTTTCAAAAGAACTAAACATTATTAAACATATTGATAAGTTTGTTTCCATCATTTTATACAATAAGCTATATATTTGCATAAAAAATTATTAATTTATTTAATTAATCCAAAATAACATAATTCTTTCAATACAATACATAAACTTAATTCATCCGCGTATCCGATCGTAAAAGACTCTTGATTCTTGAACTTGATTGGCGAGTCGCGTGTCAGTTGTGAATACATCTGATGCATTTTATCTATAGCAACACTTTCCCAAACACGAGTCGACGAGCTTCTCTTTGTCAATAGTTACGTATATTTTCCATTTCATTCGTTATCCGTATCGCTATCGTGTCGGCGTGTGAATTATCCTCCGACGTTTGTTGTGCCTCAAAACGCGCGCTACTTAACTTTTACAAACTCTTTCACAACTTTTCCAACTAATAAATATTTTATAGTCGTGCTTCTATCGTATTTATAACTTTATTTAACGGTGATTGTTCGTTGTTGATATTATGTTGATGAAACCGCTACATAATATTATAGTGATTTAGTATGATCGGGTCGTTATTTTTGGTCGAACCGGACGCATTTGAACGTTTGGGGCTACCGATTTTTTGTAATCTCGAATCGTGCAACGTACAATTTTGAAAGTATGGACGGGTGACAGGCGTGAAAAAATATTTCCTGGTTTCGGGCGATGGTTAAATAGATATTGTGTGAAGGTATAGTGTGGTGATCGAGGATGTCGGCGTCGGGGACTACGACGCCGACGGCGACGGAGGCACCGGTGCTGGACGATAGGGACATGGAACCTCGCACCCCCATGAAGCGACTGGGCTCCACAAGGAAATTGGCAGCTTTCAACAGTAAGTACTTTCGAAAATCTCTTTAATTCGTTTTTTCGTAATAAATGTTTTACTAACTGAATAAATGCATAGATTAAGGTGATAATTTATTGCTAAATTCTGGTTTCGAGTATATAGTTTTTAGTTTTACGTCATAATTTTAATAGGAATAATGTTAAGATTTAAATTATTATAAAGTTCGCATACAATTTTATTACAACATATACTAATTATAAATATAAAATAAAAAAAAATATCTCTTCTATACAGTTTCCCTATATAAATTTATTAACCTAGTAAAAGTTTTACTAACAAAGCTTTTTTATGTTTTATACTTATTTGTTAACTTAATAGATAACATATTGTATATTTCGTAATAATAGCCATCACTATCAAATATCAAAGGTTGGGGCGCTAGAAAACACTCCCCATCTATCCTGGTTCAACAACCTCCTACACCATAAATATTTATGTGAAGATATGGCTGATACTGAAGGAAACATTATTATTTATTGCACACTAAATTTTTACTTGTTTCTAAGTATGATACTGTGAACTTTATTTCACGAGTTGAAAATAATGATAATTCTTTTTGATAATTTTAAGCTTAAGTCAACATTTGGCGTCTTGTTATCTTGTTTTCTGGCCGTTACCTTGATTTACCTATAGTAAAACAAATTTACATTGTGAATTATGCATATATTTTGAACATTTTTAAAATATCCTTTTTACAAAATTATGTTATTATCAGATCACTTTGTACAATCTACCAAATTTTACCATTAATAATTAACACTATTTTCCAAATAATCATATCTAAGATTTACGAAAATAATGAAAGATTTTTTAGTTATGAAAATATTAATCCATACATTATATAATGAAAAATGAATATGAAGAAATATTTAAAATTGCATCACTTTATAAATAATAAAGTACAAATGAGTAATTAAATGCAATGTTATTAGCTTGATATGTATGTTATTGTTGATTCATTTTATTACCTATTAGTGTCAACATATTGAACGTGAACATATTGTAGTACCATTATTTCATAGTAATAAGGTCAGATATATGAGCTTATTTAATATTATTATTATTATTTAAGCATTTAAATAGAATTGATTTGTTTTATCGAGCTATTGAGGCAAAGAGCGGCGTTAAGTTCCGCCATTCATAACGCAATACCTCCCAAATTTGGCAGAAAGTGGGGTCGGAGTGTCTTAACACTAGGTTCCCTCTGCCTGCCTGCTGTGTGCGGGATACAGCGTGAAGCTGATTTGATTTGTTTTATCTTAATTTTGTTTCCCTGGTAAGTTCCTGACATAATTTGATTGGGTAACACAATATCAATGATATAAGAGGAAGGTCAGGTAAAAAGCATGAGGATGCAGATGAATGTGTGATACATTTCATATCAGAACCTATGAACATGAATATGATGAACAGAAAAAGCTCCATTCTCTCTCATAATGTGTAAATCTATAAAGAAATATATAATTTTAATAGTGATTATTACAAGTAAATTTACTTATTTTATATTTTACTTATATTTTTTACACTAACATTACAGCAATACTATCCAATGATTCAAACATATTGCTTATAATATCAATTTAGATCGAATTTATTGTTAGAATGTGCGTAAACGCGTCGAGAGCAAATAAACATTCGAAGTAGCGGGCGATTTTCGACGTTTGATACTTAGCATCTGGCGCGACGTGCTCGCCCCCCGCGCCGCCCCAGAAGGAATCCCTTCTCATTTGTCCTTGTTCCTTTGACTCCCTCGCCACCCTACATCGCAGACAGACCGAATGCAAGTTGCAGTTTCTATAATTGCACTCTTTGCTGGTAATTGTTATAAAAAAAACGATCTGAATTGATGGAAAATAATGTATTATTATAATAAACATTTTAGATTTGTGTAGAACATTTAATATGAAGTTGTCTATGGAATCTCGATACTGTGCTTTATAGCTTCGCACGTACGTGTGTTATTTTATCATTAGATTGTATTGGCTGCGCTATAAATATTCTAGACAATGATTTCCACATGATGATGATGATACTTGAATGAATTTAACAAATAACTATTATTAATATATTTATTGCGTACGTATCCGTTTGCTCGAGGAAAATTCCGCTGTTTTATGGAGTGCCGGAACATTCAGAACCAGATGTTTGATCTAATTACAGCCACACACCGTTGTGTAGATCTATTTGGAAAATGTTTTTAAGAGTTAATCTGTGAAAATAAGTTGTTAGCGGCGTTGAGATCCGCCGTTCAACACGCAATGTCAATGCCTCAAAAATTCGGCAGAAAGTGTCTTAATTGGTATGGACTCTAAACACTAGGTTCCTAGGTTCCCCGTGCTCGCCCTGCAATATGCAGAATACAGCATGAAGCTAAAAAATCAATAAAACTTTAAGCTCTATCGTCGTTGTTGATCGATGTAATTATGAATTTATCATTATCTGTAACTCTGGAGATGATTGAAGTATCTCTTGCATCATCTCTAAAGTAAGTCTTTAGCACGCTTTCAAAAACTTCCTTTTGGGAAAACTTATACAGTTTTCTATTTTAATCAGCCTATCGCCGTCCACTGCTGAACGTAGGCTTCCTTCATCGAGCGCCAACTATCCCGGTCTTGGGCTTCTCGCATCGTCTTTCCATCGTGCTGCATAGCGTCCTACACTACGCTTGTCTTAACGCGGTCTCCAATCTAGCACGTAACGGCTCCATTGACCATTTTCATCGACAGTTTTCTATAGTGCAATTGAAAAATCCGCAAACGAACTTAAAAAATTAAAGTATAAGTACCCGCAAAAAGCAAAAAAACTGCTTAAATAAAATCAAAATATTTTCCAATCAATTAAAACCTAGGCGCGTACCTTTTAATGTCTTTTAATATCGTACAAACAACACGAACACACCATTGTGTTTAGTTGCAATGGCTATTTAATATATCCGCCGTAGAGAGCATTTCCTCCGTGCGTCGTAATGAATAAATGATGTAATGTTACCCTGGCGGAGTCACGCGGGCGTGTGGGCAGCGGCTTCCTCTGCTCGCGTCTTGGTGACGGCGACAAGTCACAAGGATCGCTAAGCTTCTGATGGGCTTGTTTAAGTTCTCTTCTTTTTGACATGTATTCTCCTATTGTGTAATATGGTCTCTCTTTTACCGTGCAATGTCCTTCGTGTGTTCTCCATACTACGTAAAATTGGCACGCTCGATTCGCCATAAATTAAGAACTGAACTGAAGTTCTCTTAGTTATAGATATTGTTATAAAAAACTGGTCTGTTTTTAGGTTCACGCTGTATCCCGCACATATCAGGATAGGCAGAGGGACCCTGCGGTTAAGACACTTCTTTTACAAACTTTGCGGTGATTTCTGGAGGTACTGCGTGTTAAGTGGCGGAATTCAACGCCGCGCTTTACAGCGTTACCGGAGCGCGGAAATGAAAATATAAAATATTTTCTGTTTTTACTGAAAATTATGTTAGATAAATCAGGCCGATTTATATTCCCCTGTTATTTTTCCTTTTGATCGGTTTAATTCTATAACACTAGCCTAGCATATTTTTATTTTTTCTTTACACTTCACCTAGTTAACGAGACTGGCAGAGAGAGATGTATGTTATAAATACTTTTATATAAAAACTAGAAATATCTTTTTATTATTTTCTTTTTTGAAAATCGCAACACTATTCTGACCCAATTTTTGTTGTTTGATTTTATTCAAAATTTGAATGGATCCAATGACAATGTACCAAATATTTTCATCATGTATCTGACAGCTTGATAAGGAAGACAGACCAATGTATCCAGAAAAGTACCGTGCTATATAGTTTTTTTACTTCACTTCAGGTAGTCAGAGACCAAACAACAAAAAGCTTCACGTTGTATTTCCCAAAGTAGCAGAAGCAGCAGGGTAGGTAGAGGGAACCTAGTATTCAGACATCCCATTCCCTATTTTCCACCTAGTTTTTCAGACATTGCGTAATAAATGGCAGAACTCAACGCCCCGCTTTGCCTTCTTACCAGAGCGAAGAAATGAAAATATTAATAAATAGTAATTCATTCCCTTGAATGGGAATCGAACTTACAACGTCGCGTTTACAGTCACTCGCGTGTGCCTCTGCGATACTACAGTCTCAGATTAGATTTTTTAAAATTAAAACTAACGAGGCCAGTAGTGGCGCATGGGCACAAGTGTGTGACTGTAAATGTGACGGTTGTGGGTACGATCTCCCTTCTAGGAAATGAGTTAGATATTTATTTTAAAAATATATACTTTCATTTCTTCGCTTTGGTGTTGAAGTAAACAACTCAACACAAATGCCTCCAGAATTCAGCGGAAAATGGGGAACAGAGTGTTTTAACACTAGATCCCCACTTCTTGTCCTGCTGTACGCGGGATACAAGTTTAAGCAAAAAAAAAAACACGAAACCACAAATCTCATTCGAATAGTAACATAGCTAATTAGCTATTATATTACAACCGAGATTGTCCTCACCCAATTGAACTCGAGCGTAGGCCCAGACGACGCCGCGCTCGCGTTTATTTTGTTACATTCCTGATACAGGCGTAATTTAGTTCCTAGATTGCGAAGCTAGGTCGGTCGCCCGTACGAATATGCTTTAGTTTCGTTTTGTAGGAATTCTAAAGGATATTACATTTTTTTTTTATGTATTGAGGCCAGGCGTGGCGCTATTGCCATTCGAGGAAATTAAATATTCAATATTTCACAATTTCTTCACTCTGGTGTCGAGGTAAAGTGCAGCGTTGAGTTCCGCCATCCATAATTTGGCGGAAAGTGAGAAATAGAATGTCTTAACAGTAGGCTCTCTGCTACATGCGGGATACAGCGTGAAGCGTGAAATTGATTGATTTAAAAGTAAAATATAAAGAGCAGTATTTTACTAACATAGTGCCACTTTGTGAATAAGGCCTGCTTTTTAAAATAGCTATATTTTCCAAATATTACCATTTACCAGTAATTTGTTATCTTCTTAATGTCTATGCTTCAGATAGAGAAATAGAGAAGAAGGTAAGAGTAAGAAAAATGACTGACTTTAAATACTTATATTATTTACTTCGCTTCGTCATTGATATGATATGGTGAAGCCAGTCATGGTGCAACGGCACGAGGTGTGACTGTAAAACCGACTGGTTGTGGGTTCGATCCCCACTCGAGGAGATGAAATATTTACTTAAATTTATATTTCCATCGCTCTGGTGTCGAGGTTAAGCACGGCGTTGAGTTCTGCCACTCAACACGCAATGCCTTCAGAACTCGGCAGAAAGTGGGGAAGGGAGTGTCTTAACACTAGGTTCCCTCTGCCTTTTGATTTGATTTTGATTTTGTCATTGATATTATAACAGATACAGATTTAGTAACGAAATATTATGCATTAATATTTATTTATGCGAGATGCATCTACCGATAAATATGGTTTGATTGCGACGCACTAACGTCGAGAGGTCCGATCGTCTGTCAGTAGACTGATTGAGTCTGTTTGTTTATAGTAAAGTATAATATTAAGTATATTTTACATATATATATCTATAATATAAAATTAATGGCTTGGAATATGAACGTCGACGTTAACTATTAACATTTTGGTGTTTAATTATGAAATTGAGAGCATTGATGTATCTATTATCTCTGAGGCCTTCGTGAAGCAGGGGCACACGTAAGTGACTGTACACGCGACTGGTTGTGGCTTCGATCGCCACTCGAGGGAATGTTTTTTTTTTTATTTCTTCGCTCTGGTACCAAGTCTGGCGTTGAGTTCCGCCACTCAATACGCAACGTAGTAAGGAACAGAGTGTCTTATTATTAGGTCCCCTGTGCTTACCCTGCTGTGCGCGGGATACAGCGTGAAGCTGATTTAGTTCATGTATCTATTAACGAGCGGAACACAATGACTTGAAAATAATATTTTAATACAAGGTTCTATTTGTTATCTTCGCCCAATCCAGTGCCGTCTTACGACAAGTCGGGACCGTTGACATACTTGCACTAGGGCCCCAGTTGAAAAGCATTGAGTACGAATTTATTACTCATCCTAGATGTTTTTGTTTACAAGCAGTAGATTAAATAAGTCTAAAAACTAAGGGACCTCAAAATAAGAGATCTCAAAAAAGTAAAAATATTATGGTGAAGATAAAACGTACTGGATGCTATGGATACGCATTTAAAACACATTTTCACATGTGAAAATATAAAATTTAATTAAGCATATCATTCTCAATAATATATTTTGATGAAGTAATTTGTGGTGTTTTTTACTGCGGCACTATGATTTACATAACGTTGGCGAGCACATGTGTCTCACAAATGTTGGCACTTGTACCGCTTATACTAATAATTAGCTTGTGCCGCAGTCACAAAAAACATATCTACTAATAAGTCAGCTTCACGTTGTATCCCGCACACAGCAGGGTAGGCAGAGGGAACCTAGTGTTAAGACACCCCGTTCCCCACTTTCTGCCTAAGTCTGGAGGCATTGCGTGTTGAATGGCAGAATTCAAGGCCGCGCTTAGCCTCGACACCAGAGCGAAGAAATGGAAATATAAATTTAAGTAAATATTTCATCTCCTCGAGTGGAAATCGAACCTACAACCAGTCGGTTTTACAGTCACACTTCGTGCCGCTGCGCCACGACTAACCTCTATATTTAATAAGAAATAGATTATATTTGTCGGGATACAGCATCGCAGTAAAAAAATATGAGTCTTTATTTTTTATAAACATATGTTTTAAATGGTCTTAAAATATATTCACTTCCTGAGCAGCCAGAATTGTTAGTTACATATCATTCTACTCTTACTTACTCATGAGGCCAGTCGTGGCGCAGCGGCTCAAAGTGACTCAAAACGCGACCGGTTGTGGGGTTCGATCTCCATTCAAGGAAATTAATTATTTATTTAAATTAATATTTCCATTAAACCGCGACACATTGTTTCACTGAGTTGGTTATTATAGTACAAAGGTTTTTATAAATATTATAAATAAATAAAATCATATACATGGAAACGGAGTGTCTTAACTAGGTTCCCTCTGTCTACCCTGATGTGGGCTGGATACAGCGTGAAGCTGTTATTGTACAAAAAACCCTTTTTTTCTTCCTGCTCAAACGATAATATAGAGGCACCCCATGTGGTAGTGTTTTACTAATATGTTCTTTTTACATATTATACAAAACTTCCAATACATAACACGACAAGTAATGCATAGATCACTAAAACTGAGCGTAGAATGTTGATTTTTGGTTCGTTGGTTCCTTTCGGCGTATGAGGGAGCTCAGAGAGAATTTTCCAAAATTCCTATGGATATACGGACTACAATATTTTTTGTAGACAACAATATTTTTTGTAGTCCACACAAGAAAAAATGTGGGTGCCAACCCGTTTTAGATATAAATCCACCCCAAATGGATTTTAAGCCTACCGTCATCGTGTTCAGTCAGGCACGTTCAAACTGACATGATCCTACATTAAATATATATTGAATATTTCTAATATAACAAGATTTGATACCAAAAAAATGTAAGCTTTAATTAAAAATGCTTAAACCAGTGCTTCTTTAGTTTATATTAGTATGTCAGAAATCACATCCGTCACTGTGATGCTTTTACAGTGAATTAGTATGAGCTACGAGCTATATTCAGGATTCGTCCGAAAATGGGGAACGGAGTGTCTTAACACTAGGTTCCTCTGTCTACTGTGTTAAGTGCAAGATACAACGTGACTAAAAAAACCTATTAATATTTTACAGTGAATTAGTTAGAGCTGCGAACTCCAGAATTCGACGGAAAATGGGGAACGGAGTGTCTTAACACTATGTTTCTGTGCCTACTTTTGTGTGTTCAAGATACAACGTGACTCAAAAAAAAAACCTATTTACATACATTTAGAATTACCACGCTAATATAATAATTAATTCGCATATTATTCATGCATACAATCCACTTTTGTTACAAAAGAAAAGGCGACCGTGAATTCGATAAGTTTCTTTTTAGAATACATTATACATACAAATTGCGGTGATTATTATAAATGATGTTTTAAACGACGTCTCTACGACCGACTCTGGTGTATGTAGCGATATGAATATTCATTTGAAGGTAGCTCGTGCTCTATATAAGATTTATAGTAGTCGCTATACTTATTAGAGCACTCCCATTCTCTACATATTATTGCCGTATATGTATGTATGTTTGTATGTATGTATATATAGAGACATTTCGTTTGTTTGTACTGCAATCTGTTGCGATACTTCCGCGATCTTATTTGTTGTTTACATGTGTACTTGCACATGTGTGTAGCGTGCATTATTAAATAAAATTATATATTTTTTAATCGAGTCTTGTAATTGGAGGAGGTTTTCGATTCGACTGTTTCTTTTTTTTATTTTTGTTCTAAGCTGGTGCTTTTCGTGTGGTCCCATTTTAATTTGGTCCAATTCTAACAATTGCAACTATAAGAAATTCATATAAGTCTTAAATTATTATTGTTAAAACTATTGTATAACGTTAACTTATTTAATGAATAAAATGTATGTAGTTACATTTATTGAATATCATGCAGGTTAGCCGCCAGTTTATGTGATAATTAAATTGAACAATTGTTGTTGAAAAAAGCAACTGTTGAGTTTGTTGCCGGCTCTTCTTAGCGGAACCGCCTTCGGAGCTACCACCGGAAATACTGATTGTGAATAAACATTTTTTTAGGGAACTTACAAACCTAGTATTAAGATACTCTGTTCCCATTAAGACACATCCGTGCCCCACTTTCCGCTTAATAAAGAATATTTGGAATATACATTTTTAATTTTAATGAATAATATTGTTCTCTATTTCTACTCTACTTTATCCAGAGAAATTATATACATATATTTATAGTTATTTAAAACTAATCTACTGGTTACGAACTCACGTACCCATCACAAAAAGGCAAAAAAATGAAAAATTATTCTTTTATTTTCCGCTCTCCATACATGCCCGTAGCTGGCTAGAGACTGATGATACAGATTGAACTTAATACTTTAATAGCTGTTAACGCCCGTTGTAAATCACATTGTCTTTACGTATTTAATTATAGCTATGTATGTATAGGAGTTGTAAAATCAACATAAGTGATTTTTTTCTCTTTACTTCAAGAAATATTGTTGTTACAAATTTTGATAAAGATATAACAAAAAGTTTATTCTAGCTTCACGCTGTATCACGCATATAACAGGGTAGGCAGAGGGAACCTATCGTACTTTGTTGACATTGCATGTGTGAATAGCCGAACTCTATGCCACGTTCTGTCTTGATGTTTGATAAGGAATGAGAAAAAAAATCTTTATTTCTTCGAGTGGGAATCGACCTCACAACGTCTCGTATATGCCACAACGCCCTCAATAATAAAGGCGATAAAAAGAACGTAAAATAAAAAAAATCTTGCTCTACCCACCCGTAGTGACCTGTAACGACAAAAAAAATCTAACAATAAGAACCAGCTATGATTAAAAACTTGACCCAATTCCACTCGGTTTTTGAATAAAATAGTAAAAGCCAACGTAAGTGAACTTTTTTCTCACAAACGCGTACTCCAATATAGTAACATAGTAGTAGGTATAATGTAGCGTCTATTGTGATAAAAATAATGCGAATTATAAAAGAATAGTTTTAAAGTACCAAACCTACTTTACTTCTGTGACCCAATTTTTGATTTAAACTGTTAGAATCTTTTTTTGGTATACTTTGTTCTAGTTTTACACTTCATTTCAATATGATAGAACCATATTTTCATATATTGCTTTAGAAAGTGTAAAAAATATGACAAAGCATTTTATATTTACAGAAAGAAAAAAAAATATTTAAAAAATAAATGTTTTTATTTATTTTTTTAATATTTTTTTTTACTAAGCCTAATAAAGCAAAACCAATAGTTTTCGATTTTGTCTAAAATTAATTCTGTAATACTACTATTAAAATTATTTTATAATCGACACATATTTTCTAAAATGAATCTTTTTTTTCCAAAACAGAAGAATAACATCAATTAACTTACATTTATATTTTACACGGGTCCTGGGGAAGATTTAATTGTTTAACAAATGTCCTCCGACGAAACTAAATAGGATTGACAGTCGCATATATTTATATATTTTAAACATAAACTCTTCCCTCGTTTAGGATAAGCCGTGAGTTTATTATTTTCTTCTTATATTAAAAATGCAGAGAATCAATTAAATATTAATGTTACTTATTTATACAGCGTTAATAAAATTTAGCGTAAACAGATTGAACGCGCGCCTCTTGAAAACCATCGAAACGCCCCGACCACTGAGCATACCTTCAGAGTGGTACAAAGCGCGGGTTCAAATCCCACTAAGTTCAATTTTTATACGCTTTCTAAATTGAATAGTACTTCAAAAATGTTAAAAATATTAGGTCTTGTTGTTGATTTCTTGCGGAGTCGCGTGATTCAGCGTGGCGGCGCGGCGCGGCGGTCGCGGCTCCCGTGCTATATATAGCCCGTCTCGCCCGCCTCAATGGAGCCGACCACCGACGACCGCCCGCCACCGTCCGCCACCCGACTAGGAGCCCACTCGCTTTTTAACTGTTCTACTATGCATTTATTGCTTAAAATGCATGATGAAGCTTAATGCGTTATAAAGTTCATGCACATTTTACATTTTATTTTTTTTTATTAACCGTATATAAAATCACGTGAGCGTAAATAGAATTCGGAAATATATATTATATATTTCTAGCGTTACGATGTATCCCGCACAGAACACGTCGGGCAGAGAGAACCCAGTGTTAATACATTTCATTCAACGCCGCTCTTTATTTACTTCGGCACAAGAACAAAGAAAATAATAAAAATAAAAATATCAAATATTTCGTTCCCTCGAGTGGGATTTGAACCCACAACCTGTCGCGCTTACAGGCACACGCTCGTGCCCCTGCGCCACGACGGACCTCAAATTTAAATACATTATAAAGATTACCATTACAGAAACAATACGTACGATTGTATTATACTACGCGAAAATTATATGTAATAAACATTTGAAATAAGCCTCGTGCAAAATTAATTCCGATGACAGGACAGGAATATTAAAGCAATAGCATTGGGAGTGGCGCTGAATACGCGACATCTACAGTACGGTCGGCGAGTCGTGGCCCTAAATAAATAATTTCTAAACTTTTGGGCAATGTTCAATCGGAAAGAAAATAATCGAAAGTAAGAAAAATGCTAAGATCATATTTAGTGCAGTCGTCAACAGCTAAGTCCATGGCGGCCACAACTCGTCGGCCGTACTGTGCGATACTAATTGTGTTGTATCGAATGAATCAGCGACTGCCTGTTGGTCTCCGTTTGGTTGTTGCGGTGAATGGGACAGCAGGGCTCGCGCCGGCCGCACCCATGGACCTCGGCGCCGGTGCTTACTTTATTGTGATCGGTGTGCAAGGATTCTCTGTAATGTTTGACTGTTTGTTTGTTCATTTGTTTAGTGGTTCGTTGTTGATATATTGGCAATTAGTTTTTGTTGATCAGAAGTTTGTTGTTCATGTTGTCCAATTAAAATATATTTTTAATTTTATATTCTGTCGTTGTGTTGAGTTACAGTGTTTTACTTTTATAATCACATTTGTAGGTTCGATTCCTTTTGGAGGTAATTAATTATTATTTTCATTTCGCTCTGGTAATAAGAGAAATCACGGCGTTGAGTTCTGTGTAAAAGCTATTCTTTCTGCCTCCTCTAACATTTGTGGATACAGCATAAAGTTCATATTAACAAAACAATATACGGTCAAAACTTTTGATATACTATACTATATATATAATTATATAAGATATACTGTACACATAACTATATAAGCAATATATCAGTAATAAATAATGATACACATAAAAAAAAAACTATAAATATATATTTAAATGTAATTTAATTAAAGCTTGTCGTCCAACCTCTTAGTAAATTGCATACCTAAAAGGGAACTAGACGGAAGTGCCGCATTACACGGGGAACTCACGTACGCACGAACACCCTCACCTATCCACCTCCGCGGCGGCGACGGTGATACGTGACGCAGATGCACCCTATCAATATACGTGTATTGAAAAGTAGACATCTTTGTATTGTTAAATTGTTTTTTTTTTAATTGTTGCTGATGGTCAATTGTTGGACGTTAAAAAAAATAAGCAGAGAGTGGAGAGAAATCTTTTCTTAAAATTAAGCACAAATTTCTTAAATTTATTTATTTATTTCCGATAGAATTATTTGACTTTAACTATGAAGTGAAATTGAATTAATGTTTTTTTATGGTGTGTAGTATGTGGTGGGGAATATATGGTAGAAGGGAACAAAATATTAATAATTAAAAAAACTAAAATCACGCTTTTTTAAAGAGAAGACACTAATAAGACAAATGTAATGAGCACAAACTCGATATGTTTACTTTTAGGCAGTCCAAGGTTCCATCATCCATTTTCCAATTCCATCATCAGACCAGCTAGATGGTACCATATTATTGTATTGTCGCCTAATCTATATATAATTGCCAAGTTTCGTGATAATACAACCATTAGAAGTTCGTGTTATTTAGTATCTTAGATTTTATTACATTAGTCACCTAGTTTAAAGTTCGACCTAATAAAAGCATGTTAAAAACGTTGTGATATTCATATTCAATGTTAACGTCATTCTTTTTGAAAGTACGTCGATTGATGGTTGCAGGTTCAAATCTAACTAAAGGAAATTGTGTTTGAAAATTATTGTTTTTATAAAAAAAACTATAAGAAGACGATTTATCAGATTTTAGCGTTAAGTTACGTGATCCAACAAGCAAATTATTAATATGAATAGGAAAACGTTAAGTGGATTGACTCAAGATCCTCTTTGTCTACACCGCAAAATGTGTAAAATGCGTACAGACAAACAAATCGTATTATTATATATAGAAACAATGTTTATCGATAATAATACCGGCCTTATAAGGAAGTTTAAGTAGCTTTATAGCGACTGTAAAGTTGTCCTGTTAGTTCGAGGTGACTCAGTGATAATGCGTTTTCGTAATTATTGAGGACAAACAGTTTTTTTAATACAAGTTTAACTTTATTTATTGTTTATTATAGATTTAAATATAGTTAATTAATACGATAAATCTTAATTAATTCTTATCTTAATCTTGATTATCCAAGATGGTGTAAATTTTATAGTTTTACTAGCTTTTTCCTTCGACTTCGCCTCCTCTGTTAAATGGAAATGACTACTAATGTATGATATACGAGACATTGTTTTTAGTACGGTAGGTAACTTTGACCGCAGTGACAGTGGATTACATCGAAATATTAACTTTGTACGTCAATTCGAATCGATAGTTCTTGAGATTATGACGTTCAATCAAATAAACTTTAGGTTTAGAAATATTAGTTTCTATTAGTGGACCACCCAGAAGAGACTAAACCTCACGCTTGTCAGGTTTTGGGTTAGATTCCCATTTGAGGAAATTATTTTTTTGTATTCTCATTTGGTAACGAAGCAAAAGCGCGGCGTTCAGTTCCGCCCTTCAACACAATGCATCTAGAATTCGGCGGAGATTGGGAAATCGAAGTGTCTATGGAACCGGAGTGACCTAACACTAGACTCCCATTTTCCTTCTGCCTATTCTGCTATGTGCGGGATACAGTGTGAAACTAAAAAAAAGTGAGATTTTAATGCATTTGCTTAATAATATATATCTTGTAAGCAGTAGGTGTGCGTTGATCGTGGTAGTTGCGACGGCGACGTATCCGGCGAGTATCATCGTCCGCAAGCTAATGAGCACGCATCTTGCCGTCACTCGTCGTCCACTTTACTCAGAATAAGCTATCGTTAAAAGTGAAATTAAAAAAAAACCGGTCAAGTGCGAGTCGTATCGTGTTCGAAGTTTCCATACCATTTTCTATATAACGAGCAGAACAATTATATTTGTTGTATGATATTTACTTTTTTACAGTATTTGTTGTTATAGCGGCACATAGGGAAGTTTTGACAACGGAGAATTAGTAATAGGGCGTCCCTTTAAAAACTGAACCCTAAATAAGCAACAGAGGGAATCTAATATTAACATCCTCTCTTTCCACTTTAATAGTTGAGTGGCTAAGCTAAACGCCTCGGTCGTCCACCAAACGGTCGGGGAAATTAAAATAATTTAAATATAATCTAAATTCATTCGGATTTAGGATGGTGAACCCACAACCTATCTCAATACACTCTGAAGCTGTCCAGGATGACCTCGAAAGTGAAAATATCCATGATCGTCCCCGACATAACCTTACACAACGATTACCGCCGCTCGGCCACACCACAATAATGTCGATGGCATTACGTGCCAAAAATAATGTAGGATCAGTGAAGTGCAAGTCTCAATGTCGACTGCACGTAGTATTTATTTATATTGGAATAATCAACGAGATAATGCGTTGACAGTTTTGGCCAAGATGTTGTCAATTTTGGCCAAGGTCAATAGTAGTTTAAGTAATTTAGGTAAGGTGGGCTGCTTTTTTTTGCTTTTAGCCTCTCGTTGTATTCCTATAGCGGAATAGGCGGAGAAAATCTGGGCACCTAGCGTTTAGACACTTCCGTTTCCAATTTTTTTGCCGCCGAATTTTGGGGATGTTGCGCGGCGGAACTTAACGCCGTGCAGGGGAGTTGTCAATTTAAAGTAAAGATATACTGTTTAGTAATTGTAACTACTGTTTAGTAAATGTATTTGTACTGTTTTGAAATATTGCAAGAGATGCAAAGCTTTTTTTTAATGAAATTAAATCATTCTTTCACCAAATGATATGTAAACTACTTTTGTAAATCCTATAATTATCTCAAGACAGAGTTGACCTTTCTTAAGAGTGTAGAGATAGATCAGTTTAGGATTAAAACCACTTGCTAGCTAGTAAGGCTGCTTCAGCTTTCTAACTCTAACTTGAGATTTTTATTATGAAAGATATACTAGCTCAAACCAATATATTTAAATTATATATTGGATATTTCTATCTATTAAAACAAAAACTATTAATATGATGTAAACATCACATTTACATCTAAAATTTGATTTACTAGTAGATATTGATTGATCTAATATATCTATTTTTCCCACTAAAATGCACCGAATTCCAACGATAACAGCTCTGGCGTTGAGATCAAATATGCGACCTTTTGACGCACCAAAACGCTGCTACTGCGTCAGCGGGTCGCCATTGTATGCGTTATTACTTATTCTTATCTCAACAAATAGTGTTTCTCCTAACGTCGATGGTATAACGTTCAAATTTCATTGTATCAAAACGACAAAGAAAAAGCAGCTGCAAGAATAGACGGTGTAGGGGATCGTATGAAGTCTGTCAATCAGTTTTTTTTATACTACCAGGTACCTATTCTACGGGTACCTCGCTGTTAAATTTATAATTATTTTAGTAGTATTTAACCTACTTCTCTAGAAGGAGGAGGTTATTAATTTGACTGTTTTGTTAAATGTTTGTTACTTCAGAACTTTTGACTGGGTCTGATCGATTTTGATGATTTTTTTATATAAAAGCTGGGGCCATCTTGTGTGGTCCAATTTTAATTTGGTCCAGTTTTAATAATGTCATCCATGAGAAAATCATATACATCATAAAATTTACATTAAGGATGTCCGGGACAAATGGACGAAGAACTATCAGTCTCAACTTTTTAGTTTACTCTTTGGAGTAGCTTTTTTTTTTCTAAAAATTATGTTTTATTTTTATTTCTTCTTGTTATATTAAGCATAACACAACTAGAAACAATTATATGAAATATTGCAATACTCAAATAATGTTATATAAATATATATTTTGTACGCATAAGAATATGCACGATTTAATTTTAGTTAAAAATTTCCTACTTGATTTTATATACAACGATCTCTTTATTTTATATGAGTGTAGAGTCGAAAAGGTTTTTATGTTACGTTGTGAAATCTCTCTTTGAGTTGATAGGAGTTATAATATTTCAACTACTGGCATACCTATTGAGACATGAGACTATTAAGCCACAAAAGTGAGGGCCTCGGGCTACAGCTATTATTCAACAGTAATGATCGTATTACATGCTCTTTGGATTTGGCGGTTTTGAAATTATATGAGACAGTGCTGTATACTCCTAGGTATGGACTTTTGTCTACAGACAGAAATTATTTAGTTTTGTACACTCTTTCTCGAGAACTTTTGAGGATAATGGTTCCTTTTTTTTATGGAAGTACAGCTACTTCTTTTATCTTATTTCTAGAGAAAGAGGGAGGAACTGGGGTGGATGAGTTTTAAGTGATAGATATCGAACTTCACCAAACCTACGTTTTTCGCAAATATTAATATTATTTATTTTCATTCAGAATCGTAATCGTGTTTCAGGGGTACAAAGTGTGACTTTAAAATCGACTGGTTGTAGGTTCGATTCCCTATCGAGGATGTGTAATATATATTTAAATTTACCTATATTTTCATTTCTTCGCTCTGATGTCGAGGCATAGCGCGCCGTTGACTTCCGTCAGTCAACTGACGAGCTGACTCTAGAATTCGACGGAAAGTGGGAAACGGGAGTGTCCTAACACTAGGTTTCCTCTGCCTACCATGCAGTGTGCGGGATACAGCGCGAAACTTTTTTTTTCATTTTTCATTTGGAATAGGCCCCAAAAATTTTGTGCTTTTAGGGCACAAAGCTTCGTCTTCAACACGTATTGTTTCAATGTGCTCTGTACATTGTATATTTTATTAGTCAAATTCTCAAATTAAAAATCGCCGGAAAATGGAAAACGGGGTGTCCTAACTATATGCTAGATACAGCATCCAACTAAAATTTTCAAGTTTACTATTTAAATGTACATCACCAACAGCGGGATCAACCGATCAGTTATTTAGGTCTGCACCGCGGCCCGTATTATCGATGAGGTGGCGTTCATATTGAATCATATCACAGATATATTACTTTGTTCAACTCTGCAGTAAATATTTCTCGTTTTCCTGTATTATACGTTTGCTTGCGAGGAATTCGTGTTTTACTCTTTTCGGTTCATTCAAAGGAATGTGTTGTAAATTGAATAAGGAAGCGAGTAGTTACCATCCTTGCTCGGCAGGTGTTCAAGTTGAACCACCCTGCTCGACTGCGTATTATAATTATGTGTTTTTTTTCTCGGTTTTTTTACGCTTTCTTTATCTTCCATGTTTTTTAGGTAGAGGGAGCCTAGTGTTAAAGCCATTTTCCATCTAATTCTGGAGGCATTGCGTGTTGAATGCCGGAACTCAACGCCGCGCCTTGTCTCGACACCAGAGCGAAGAAAGAAAAATCTTAAATATTTCATTACTCCCGAGTGGGGATCTAACCTACAACCTTTCGCGTTTACACATGTTTTTCCCACTGCGCCATGACTGGCCTAACTATACACCTATATTGTAATTATTTGCATTATAATTTTATGCCTTCGCGACCAGATTTGCTTAGAGACTGTGTTCAAATTGTGGAAGGCTGTAGCGCGACCGGTTTCACCCGCTACTGCAGCTGTCGGTGTAGGGGACTGCACCACCACTTCCATTCTGTGTATTGTTGCCGTCGCATTTTAGTATCGACTCGACTCGAGATATAAATTACGTGTAATAAAAAACTTGTATTTTGGCAGAAAATTATATTTAATTATATTGCTACAATATAATTAAAATGTTTTACATATAGGTATGTATGTTGATATGTATTGAGACTATAAACGTGATGGTTGTTGGGTCAATTCGCACTTGAGCATATGAAATATTTAATATTTCAATATCTTCGCTCTGGTAATAAAATAAAGCGATGCGTTGATTTCCGCTATTTAATTCTAAACGTCTCAAAAATTCGGCGGAAAGTGAAGAACGGAGTGTCTTAACACTAGGTCCCCTCTGTGTACCCTGCTAACTGCGGGATACAGCGTGAAGCTGAAAAAAAGATGATATGTACATATATGGGCGTCGTTGTTCGTCCTAAAGGCCATTCAAAAATTGTGGGTTCGAATTGCTCAGTAACAATTATATCAAGGTTCTTACAATAGGTATATAGGCGTTTTCAAAATTTATAATTATTTTGATGAAGCTCTGTTGGATAGCATTAAGCATAAACGTGATGTCTGAACTACATAAAGACAAAAAAATCTATAAAAAATGAGAGGCCGTCGAGGCGGAGTAGCTCAAGTGTGCGACTGTAAACGCAGCAGTTGTGGGTTTGATTGTGGGAATGAATATTTTCATTTCCTTTTGGTAGCGAAGCCTCAAGAATTCGGCGAAAAGTGGAGAAGGACAGGAGTGTTAATGGGAGTGTCTTAATATTAGAAATGAAAAAAGGCAAATGTGCGGTATAAAGCCTGAAGCTGTTGTATCACTACGCCACAATAATGAAAAAAAAATTGAAAATTAAATCAGCTTTACGCTGTATGCCGCACACAGCAGGGTAGGCAGAGGGAACATAGTGATAAGACATTCCATTCCCCACTTTCTGCCGAATTTTTCGAGGCATTACGTGTTAAGTGGCGGAACTCAACGCCGGACTTTTGCCTTGGTGCCAGGGCGAAGAAATGAAAATATTAATAAATAATAATTAATTTTCTCGAGTGAGGATCGAACCTACAACCGTCGCGTTTCACTGGACCACGACGGCCTTGAAAAACAAATATTTTCATAGATAACTCAATTGGAATATCGGAATCATTCCGTTTCCAACGTAATGTCTTCATTTCCAAGTCATAACTCCTATTGAATGAAGATAACAAAAGATGACTTTGATCGATGCAACGCTATACCGACTCGATGTCGTTGTCGACTGCGCGCGACGCTGATTAATGTTTGTTGTCGTCTTTTTTCATTTGCCTTCTTAGTTGTGTTGTGTGTTGTTTTGTTGTGTTGAGAGTGATTTCTTCCTCTCCAGTTGGTGTGGACTGTGCGTTTATGTACGACTTGATTTTAAATCGCTTTAAAAAAACTTATTTTAAGTTCTACATTCTCTTTTTTTGTAATTGTTTTGTTGTTTTACTTATAATTTTAAACAACTGAAGAAGTAGTTTTGTTGTTATTAATGACAATTCTCTGTTACTCTTTAACTATTCAAAATTAGAAAACGAACGAACGTAGCAGAACTTAAACTCACGCCTCTTGGAAAACGTGCAAGCGCTCTGACCACTAAGCCATATGTTCACATCTAACGTTAGTAAGACGTCGAAATTCTTATACGCTTACAACAAGTATCCTGCGACTTAGCGAGTTAACCTTACGATTATGGGCTTACCACTCAAATGTCTAAATGTAGAGCCACTAGCGACCAACTGTGTCTAATTAGCTCGAGTATAAGATACGAACCTATAATCAAGTATAACATTCCCAAACGTAACGCAACTGCGCCACGACGGCATCATATCTACGTAACATAGTCATTAGAAAGTATACATAATATATTATAATCATTTAGCTTCCGTATGATATTTATAATACAATTTATTATAGGAAGTCACTATTAATTACTAGAACAAAAAAAACTGACGTTCCTACTAAATTTTATTAAAAATTATACAGTTTTAATTAGTATGGCCATTATCCATAATCAAGTTTTTAGTTGTTATAAAAATATTAAGTAACTGTTGCGTCGCGTGTCGCTGTTCTTCACCGACTCGCTCCCAAGAGAATGTTGGCGCGTGGGTGGCTCATACGTATACGTTTGTTTTACGGGATACTATTACCATTTGAAGGAAATTGGATGTACCCATTAAATTCCTATTTCTGTTTATTAAAATGCACTTTCAACATTTTTAATAGCAACGGGGATAACCATAGCATATATGCAGCTAAGAAGGTAGGTACGTGCAACTTCACGCAGTACGCACACAGCAGTACACCGCTGTGGCAGAGCGAACCTAGTGTTAAGTCACTCCGTTCCCCACTTTCTGCCAAATTCTGGAGGCATTGCGTGTTGAGTGGTGGAACTTGGAAGACACGATATGCCTCGACACTAGAGCGATGAAATGAAAATGTAAAAAAAAGATTAAAGTGTTATTCCACATTTAGGAAAGAAAAATACTTAATTAGAATATCGCGCTACGCGCGCATACGTTTGGACGTATGGTATAGAGGTCAGAGCGCCTAGTCGGTTTCCAGGAGTTGCAGGTTCGAGTCCCGCTACGTTAAAATTTTTATACGTTTTCTATTTTTTTTATCAGCTTCACGCTGTATCCCGCATACAGCAGGGTAGGCAGAGGAAACCTAGTGTAAGACACTCCGTTCCCCACTTTCTGCCGAATTCTGGAGGCATTACATTTGAAGTGGCAGAACTCAACGCGACACCAGAGCGAAGAAATGGAAATATAAATTTCAGTAAATATTTAATCTCCTCGAGTGGGGATCGAACCCACAACCTACATTTACGTTTTCTAAATAAGTATATATATATATATATATATTGTTAGCATAAGTTACTTATAATGTAGTAATAGGTGTCACTGTAATTATGAATACGTCATTTGATATTGTTTCCATTATCGATTGTATTAAGTGGCGGTAGTGTGCTGCGTCTTTTCCGGTGGATTTCCAATATAAGCACAAACGACACGGCACTCGTGTTCATTACGTTCTAAGATATTGTCAAGACAACTTGTCATTACAATTCATATTTCAATATAGTGACTACGAGAGTATATGT
>JAATLQ010038161.1:55360-80891 GCA_013421005.1 Heliconius erato x Heliconius himera | reverse complement strand
TTAACTTTACATTGATGCAATGTTAGGGGATATATTTTTAATTCTTTATTTATAGTATTATATAATATGGGGCTTAGGTAATAAAATTGGCGATTAGAAGAGACTTTGCGTCGTAACTCTATTAAGCAAATCTTATCAACTCTGCGTTTTCTGCAAATAGTCTCCGGGTCAAAAGGGGTGAATCTATGTCTCCGTAAAATAGAGCGAAGAACAAATAATTGACGGACAGTTAAAACTTTACAGATGTCGTATAGTTCAGCAGTTGGAAAACGAGTAGGTTTAGATGTCATAACCTTAAGTATACATCTCTGTGCTTTTTCTAGTGGAAGTAGGATTGATTTATGTGCACCGCCCCAGGCTGATATGCAGTAAGTAAGAATCGATTGGACAAGTGCGAAATAAACCATCTTGGCAATTTTAATACTAGCGCCAGATCTTAGTTGTTTGAAAATGTATACTACTTTTCGAATACGGGCACTTAAAGCTAGTACATGATTCTTCCACGTGATATTCTCATCTATAATAACTCCAAGGTATTTTATAGTGGAAGTTCTAGTAATATTATTACAGTGGCAGGTTAGGCGTAATTCGGGGTGGCATCTATGAGTAATTATACTGAAAGTATTGGGTGGTAACGAGCGTTTCGGGCCTAAAGTTAGAAACTGGGTTTCATCTACATTTAAGGTTAGCCTGTGACAAGACAACCAGTTCATTACGATGGCTAAAGCTTTCTCACTATGCTCGCGTGTCTCGGCCCAACTGGTACCGTGAACAAGCAAAGCGGTATCATCTGCATACGAAATAATTTTGGTATTTGGCAGAGTAAGGTTGCAAAGTTGATTCATGTATATTAAGAAGAGTTGGTCCCAATACGCTACCCTAAGGCACTCCAAACGAGACGCTTGCTTCATTGCTAATATTATCGTTAATGTTAACTGTTTGTGTTCTATCAGATAAATAGCTTTTGAAAAGATCTAAGACAATACCTCTAATACCAATATGTTCTAATTTACTGTGAAGAATTGGTCGTGAGATCGTGTCAAAAGCCTTAGAAATATCCAAAAATATGCCAAGAGTCTTTTTCCTCTTATCAATATTTTGGACAACCCCATCGACTAAATTCATGACCGCATCCTCGGTTGAGTTACCACTTCTAAAACCATACTCCGAAGCAATGCAGGAGTGATCCATGGTTTTATAATTCTTTTTCTACAAGAAATGGTTCTGGTGTACATTTGTATAACAGAGGTTATTGTTAATACAAATTTTTCTGCTGCATCTTCTGGATCTCTGTTGTTTAAAATATCAGTAAAATCAGATGTTTCTAGTACACCAGCAACCGATGATTCGTCCACATATGCGGCAGTTTGAGATGTTAATATATTTAACCAATATAGGACAGTGATCAGTGAGAGGTGTGTCTAGCACGTATGTAGAAGATCCCCTATTACTTCGAAGGAGTATGTGGTCTATACAGTTCTCGTTTCGGGTAGGAAATAGATGCGTTGGTATCAAGCCATGTGTTGCGCATAGGTTTAAATATTCTTCCGCATGCGAATCATTTGACGAGCTGCTAATATTGATATTTATATCACCAATGAGGACTAATGTTTTAGACTTTGTTAACGAAGTCAGATCCAAGCTGCTTAAGAAAGAATTAATACAATGGTAGGAGGGAGATCGATACAAAGCAAAAATGGCATGGGTAGTTGAAAGTGTAGTTTGGAGGCAATTTACCTCACAAATACTGGGCTCGGTAACCTCACCTAATAAGGAATCTCTGGTATACACGATGAGACCGTCATTTTGATTTGTATGGCCCGATTTAAACGCATTGAAATTCGGCAATAGTGGAATTATAGAAGCTTTACTCAACCAGCATTCCGATAAAACCAGAATGTCAACTTGGTAATTTAACCTGTTTAGCAGAATTAAAAGCGAGTCAAAATTGCAATTTATACTTCGTATATTTACATGAAGAATTTTTATACCACAAATGTGAGTTAAGGATTGCTTACATTGCTCGGGGGAACAAAGTTGGGAATCAGCTACCAATAAATCATCAATATTATCAAGTAAATTTTTGTGACCCATTATTCACTTCGGCTTGAAAACATAAGTGCTGCTAAGTGCTAAAATTTGGTGAGGCATTATTTATTTTTAATAAAGTGGAAAAAGTAAGTTTTCAACCACTCGTTTAATAATGATGCGATCGAGAGCTTTACAAACCAGTACACCGAAAGAGGTGATGTAAATGTTATTATTCAAAACAGTAAGTAACATCAAATTGATGTGTGTATGTGTAGTAGTGTAATTAAGTAAGTATATAGAATCCCTAAAAAAAATAAACAATATATAAATTTAATTAGAATAGAAGAAAATAAAACTAAATTTGACATATTAATATAAAAATAAAAGAGTACAAATTCCAATTGTCTAGTCATTTTTTTAGTATTATATCTGATAAATCACTTTCACTTCTAACTATTATAAACTTATCTCCTTCCTTTTTCCGCAATAGTACCTTGCCATTAGAAATTCCAGCAGTGTGAGTATTCGTTTAGCTTAGCGAAGTCACGGGCAAGGAAGAAAAGCTGTTTCATTTTGGGTGTTAAACTCTCAGATATAAATAATGGTTTTGGCGGTCCTGGAAGCTTTAATTTATCCGTCGTTAATCTAATATTTTCTCTATTACCTTTTCTGTACATTTGAATATTTTTTTCTTTCATCATTACCCCTGTAAAGTCCACAAGGACTGTGCGGTTTGATGGGTCACGTGAATTAATGCGAAATACATCTTTGACTTCGTGTGATTTGATAGGAACGTTAAAGCTATTCCCTATAGAGATAACGGTATTTAATAGTTTGTCTTTTGTCTCAGAAGGCACTGTTGGAACGTTTTTTATTTCGATGCATGTTGACCTTGACAAACTTACGAGAATATTCAATTGAATGTTTGAAAAATAAAAGAACTTATCGATACTTACAATCAAATAAAAATAGCATAAATAAAAATAAACATATATTTTATTAAGGATTTTTCTTTCCTCTAACATATTGTCAAAGAGAAATGTGATAAAATCCTATAAACAGAGCACATACTGTGACATTGGAGGATTTTTCCTACAAATATTTGTAGTGCCGGATACTGTGAATAATAAGTTAATATCGTTACATATTCAATAGGGTTGTATATTTATTTTTGTTGATGAATGTCTTTTTTTTTCGCTCCTCGCTATATCCTGAAGACACTCCACTGTCCAATTTTCAAGAAACTGCCTGTTGAGTGGTGAAAATAAACACCGCGTTTTTCCTATTTGTCAAAGTCAAAAACTGAAAATTCAATCCCCTTTGGGAATCGAACCCACAATCGTCACGTTTACATTTAGACGCTGTGTCGCGGCCCCTTTATATTCCTTTTATGTCTATATATAAAAAATATGTTAATACTAATTAAAATATGTTAATTTAAATACAATGTTGACTATATTATTTAACATAGCAAATCTTAAGCATTCCATCTCTTGACCTAAGCGACTCCAAAGTATTTCAATTGATTTCTGATAATAATTTAAATCAAGATAACAATTGAACTAGAGAGGATAAGTTTTCTGAAATAGGTCTATTATTTCTTAAGTGGTCATAACGATTGTCCCTTAGACTGAAGTGGCCCTTATTAGTAGTACAATTCAAAGTAGATTTGTTCGAAAAGAGCCTAATAAAATGTAATACTCGTATTCTATTGCTTTCACAATAAAATTTGGTTAGCCTGAGGAGTATTTATTTGTATGTTATGACTTCAAATATACTGTAAAACTGTATAATAAATATAAAGATTATTTTTTTTAGGTTATAATTATTATACAGCTTGAAGTGCTTGAAATAAATAATAATCATAAATCTTTACTAAACCTGTAATATTGTAACTATTATTTTCTTTTAAAAACGTAAAATAGTTGATGGAAAAAAATCTTCCTCTACACTCCTAATGTAGAGTAACTGCTAAATTTACTGTACGCCGCGTTTTACACATTTACACTATAGCGCTGCAAACATAAAATATTAGAACCCAAAACAATTCAGTGTATTGTATAAAACCGTGTACCTCAAGCGGGTGAAGCCGTGGGAAAATTGCTAGTATAATATACGTTTATATAGATATACCTAGATATTTTATGTATAATTTCGAAATTAAGCCCAGAACTTGACAAGGCATGTTTTATATAAGGCTATCAGATTTAATTTTACGGTTCTGCGGACACCACGAAGTCGTATACGTTAAAAGCTATTCAATTTCATTGGAAATGTCAACATTTTAACTACAACAAGACGTATTATCGAGAAAGCAATACGGCTTTTATAGGCACTGTTTAATGGTTTAGAGGTTATGGGTTCAGGCTCGAGCTTCTTGTGGCTATTATTGGTATATCTAAGTAGGTTATTCTGATAGTATCTTCTCGCCAAATATATGTAAAATACAAAAAAGAATTCATTTATAAAATTATTTATTTCATTTTATTATATACTAGCGACCCGCTCGCGGCTTCGCCCGCTTAAACCAAGAAATTATTTAATTAACACACTGAATTATGTTCGTGTTTTGATATACCTATAATGTATGTTTGCAACGCAATGAAGATTTTTAATGAGAAATTTATTAAAACTTTAGGTCGCATTTTCGTACCTCTCATGAGAGTCTTCAATTGAATTTTTGAAATAAAAACACAACTTATCGATACTTACAATAAAATCCTAACTCATCGGTGTCTGTACATGGAAGATATTACAATTAACATTGTAATAGAACTTGGTCAGTTTGTCTGTTTGTCTGTGAATTTGTTCACGATAATCTCAGAAACGGCTTAACCGATTTACATTCTTTTTTGTTTGCATTTTAGCAATCTGCCCTTAAATATTGAGTATTAGTTTTATTTTAATCAGCTTCACGCTGTATCCCGCACACAGCAGGTTAGGCAAAGGGAATCTAGTGTTAAGACACTCCATTCCCCACTTTCTGCCGAATTCTGGAGGCATTGCGTGTTGAGTGGAAGAACTCAACGCCGTGCTTAACCTCGACACCAGTGCGTCGAAATGGAAATATAAATTTAAGTAAATATCTCATCTCCTCGAGTAGGGATCAAACCCACAAACAGTCAGTTTCACAGTCACGTTTCGTGCCGCTGCGCCACGACTGGCCTCAACTGGACTGGACTTTATTTTAATCGGCTCACACAAAGTTAAAACCAGATACACGCTTTATCCCGCCTTAGCAGGGCAACTTAGTATTAAGATATTGCGTATAATGTGTGACTGATGTGCGAACTGAAAATATTATTAAACGAAATGAAAATAGTATTAAATTATAATTCAATCCTTTAAGTGGGGATCGGACCCACACCAGTCGCGTTACAGCCACAACTTTGTGCCCCTGTGCTGCGACGGCCTTTAACAAAGAAGAGATGAGAAGCGTCAGCGCTCCTTTTACGGAAACAGCATATAGGGTAAAATATTTTAAAGAAATTAAGCAATATACATCAACAGTACGTACGTACACACAACGTAGGTTTTTTTTTCATTTCACGATGTTTATTCATATCTATATTTCGTGTGACGCGGTTACGCATAGATACCAATAACGTAAACACATGCTACTACAAAAATACTACTAAAATCTTTAGAACTTTGAACTTTGCCGCCAATATCTACGACTCGATTTCGGAATGAGGCGTATGCGGCGGATTCCCTTTGATAGGTTTATGTGTGCGTGCGTCGTTCTCGACAAATTATATTTTATTTTACAACGATAATTTTATTATTTGAAAAAATAACTTTTTTATTTTTGGGTTTTTTATAGAGTAGTTAAAACTGTGGTTTCATTTAAAGTGGTGCTGATAACAAAACTTTGTATAATTGAGCATATTTAATATTTACGGCATAATTAGAGATTATAAGTAAAACGCACTGCGCACGTAAAACAATTTCACGCGGAACATGTTTAAACCTGTCGCAAACTGAACACTGAGTGGGCAGAGCGAGAGAGCCGATGCGTGGCAATCAGAATGAAAAACCGCGAATCCCCGAATTCGCGTAAAACGGGGTAGCGTAAGTCGGGGTATTACTGTACTTTTTATTGCAGATATCGCCATTTGAGCTAGTCCCGAAAAATATACCTACTTTATTATTTTTGTTAATGTCACCAACGTTGACGTTTAAAATAATCATTATGGTAGACTAAACAACTATTAATTGTACTTCTTTTTTCAGCTTCACGCTGTATCCCGCACACAGCAGAGTAGGCAGAGGGAACCTAGTAAGACGCTCTGTTCCCTAGTTTCCGCGGAATTCTGTAGGCATTGCGTGCTGAGTAGTGAAACTCAACGCCGCACTTTGCCTCGACACCAGAGCGATGAAATGGAAATATAAATTTAAATAAATATTTAATTTCCTCAAGTGAGAATAGAACCCACAACCAGTTTATGCTTTGTGCCCCTGTGCCACAAACGCCCTGAATTTACTTTCTTCTTTTAAATTGTGGTTAAATACAATAATCGTAATTTAATTATGTCAAATTTCTATTAACCGACTTCTTAAAAGAGGAGGTCATCAATTCGACAGTATTTTTTATCCTTGTTACCTCAGAACTTTTGACTGTGTGAACCGATTTTGATGATTCTTTTTTTTATTTGGAAGCTAGTGCGTCCCGTGTAGTCCTTTTTTTAATTTAGTTCATTTCTGACAATGGTATCTATGACAAAATCATATAAATCTCAAATTTACATTATGTATGTGCGCGACAAATGGACTAATATCTCAATATCAACTCAACCGATTTTAATAATTCTGTTTTTATTAGAAAGGGTACACATAAAGGGTAGTTTGGTGAAAGTTTGGTTAAGTTCAGAGTATGAAATCCGATTGAAATTAAAGAAGTCGATTTTTTTTATAAAAAAATATAATTATGTTATTTTTTCTGGTAAAATTTTTTTGTACTCTATGATAAAAACTATTCTATAAGTTGCATTAGATTTTGAACTATTACCATGCTAAAAATAAATTAATTTCATACAGTAGTAATCGGTATTTTAAGTAATTTACATTTTTCAGTTTTTATTTTTTTTTAATAAAACTATAATGAAATTCGGAATGAAACCCAAAAACAATGTACCTTGAGACCCTAGGCTAATACCACGCAAAAATTCATCAATTTCTGTCCAGTAGTTTTTGCGTGATTGACGAACAAACAAACAGACAGACAGACAGACAGACAGACAAGAATTTTGTTGAGTGGTTTTTTAGGTTCTATAATCGACATATAAACCGACCTAATTTTTATTTTTTTTATATCTTTCATGTACAGAATTGACTTATCTATCCTTTTATTATATATAGAGATTATAGTATATTTTTGGTATGTGTAGCAGGTAGCAGGGCGTCAAACAGAATAGAGTGCTACCTAACGTCTAGGCTACGCTAACGTCTCTACAAACCTATTTCGCCTCGATCACTGTCATCTTTGAGTATATCACTCGGGTGATCCTCGTGCCTTTAGATCTTCCTAATCATCATCGTATATAAGTCACATAGTTTTGAAAGTAGATCGAAGTCCCTATCTCTCACTCTTACTTTTTTACTCTTTTTTTGCCAATTTTTCTCCACTCATTCTCTGGATGTATCTAATCCACCTAACCAATTTCTTCTTCATTCTAACCGTAACATTCTCGCTAGTGACAGCCATTAAAAATCATATGTGACAACTGAAATTAAATGATTTCTTGTCTTGAATTATCTATTGCGTTTTGTATTAGATATAGAAAATCAATTATATTCTTTTTTTATACATCCTGACTATTGAATTGTGGAGACTAACTTCATATGTTAATATTATACAATATTGAAAACATAATATTATTCTCAATATTATAGTTTTTACTAATAAAGTTTAAACCTAGGCTGTATTAGGCCGTCATGGCACAGTGGATTGAAAAGCGATAATTGTGAATTCGACTACCACGGGGGGGAGGGGGTGGATTATGAATTATATTACAATAATTTACTTTTCCCCGAAACAGTGTAAAAAAGTAATTACGTAAAGCTTTATATAAATTACATTCAATGATAAACAAGATAATTTAGATAAATACGAATTCATGTGTCTTTTTTATTGCAGTTATAAATTTGATTGCTGATATAAGGATTTGGTCATGTTTGTGACGACGAGTTTAATATTGTTTTATTAGTCTTTTTTTTCAGCATAATGATGTACCCGGGATACTAATCCCGTGTACAAAATAGGCAGAAGGAACTTAGTATTATGAAACTCCGTTCTCCTCTTTCCGAGTTGAGTGGCGGAACTCAACGTCCAGCTTTACTTTTGCAATAAAAAAAAGGGTAAAGCCGGTAAATGTAAAGGAAGCGAAAAGTAGGGAACAGGAGTGTCTTATCGGGCTAAAAGTATCTCAACACTAGATTCCCAGATTCCCTGCTATGAGCGGAATACAGCGTCAAACTAAAAAAAAGAATTATCCACATTAAATGTATTAAGAAACAGTAAGTAATATGAGTGAAAAGAGCTAGAACATTTTTTAATTTAGATTATCTTCATATATATAAAATTTCTTGAAGCATTTCAAAAGGTTTAATTCATTTCTATAGCATCGTTCCCCCGATTACTTTTATCATTTCCCAAGATTTTTATCTTTTCTGTTTGAAACATTACGAACTAAATTTTAAATATTAAACATATTGTCCACAAAAATTATTTTTTCTCAAAGGTGAAACGAGATCTCCCTATACCTCTATTACGACGCTCTCTTGCTTTATAAACTTGAGATATCGGTAATGTATATTTTTATTAAAAAAAAAATTAAAAATCTAAAAATGATAGGGGAGAGTAACCAATATTGGACCGGCGCTTAAATTGGACCGATGCTATATCTCAGTCACAATATGCGACGGTAGTGCCACTAACACTCCGCCATTATGTATTGACGTCGAACATGCATCATAGCTGTGACGCTAATAAATTGTTTTTGTAGTGTACTGGTATTATTTTTGAGCCTATTGGCTAAGAATATTTTTGAACGTGAAGGTAAGTTACAATTTCGTATAATATTACTTATGGAAACACATTTTATAGTGCTAAATGTGCTAGTAAAATAATACCAATCTTTAGAGTTTATGATTAAATTTTTTTTGGCGAACCGTAATACTACCAAGGTCTGTATATTGGACCACCCTCAAGTTCCTTAATTGTACCGGTCCAATATACGCACATGATTCTGATGTTATTATCAAAAGCCTAAGCCATTGTTGGAACATTAAGAGGTGTTATTATTGATTTTTATAAGACTTCAATTTCGTTTGAATAATTTATAGATTTGATAAAAAGTTTAAATTAATTTGTTAAATATAAGTATTTTTGTTCATAATTGACTTCATATATTTTATTGTTTTAGAAATATTTTCAAGTTGATAATGTTTAATAAATAAATATTAATAATAATGCTTCGTAATTATAACTTTCCTTTACTTAATTCCTAATTATTCCTATAATTTAAGATTTGGTCCAATTTAGGGACCTGGTGGTTCAATTTATGGTACCGGTTGCGTAATTTGGACCGAATGACAACTTTTAGAAATTTCCTATTATTTATATGTTACGATTAGGTTACAATATCAACGGAATGATATTATATAGCTAAAGAAACAAGATACTTCGAAAGTCTTGTTGCATTTTTATAGCTTCGAAGGATCTTGTGATTTATGCCATTATGTTGAAAGTGGTCCAATATAGGTTACTCTCCTCTATTAGTTTCCACGAAACGAACGAACGAACGAACGAACGAAATATTGAAGATAAGGAATTGCTCACTTTCAGGTGTTACGTACGATTTCCAATGGACCAGTCTTGAAAAGCGTGCACAGTTCCAATGCCGAGGAGAGGAGAGCTCGGGTGAATTGGTCACATCGTGACAATATGTGACGAAAGAATGGCAAAAAGGTTTTATATAGGCAGGCAGAATTTAGGATCGCGATATTTTTATTGTCTTGTTAACATTAACAGTAGTAATAAGCGGAGAAAGGAAAGTTGGTATTAAAAAATAAGCTATTCCCCTAAATGCGAATCAAACCCACAGCCGTCGCGCTTACAATCATAAAGGAACGATGATGAAATAATTCGTTTCAACATTCGTGTATATTAAAACAACTAAAAAGCAGTCATATAAAAAGCTTCAACACAAATATTTCGTATATCTTATCTGTGTTGTGTGCTCTCGTAATGCACTTTGCTAAGTGCTGTCCTACTTCACGAGAAAACTGACACGGGGAACCTTAGTGATGTAGTTCTTGTATGACAAACAGTCGAGTGAAGGTGACGGAATAGTTGGGTAACTATTATTCAATATTATTTATTTGACGTCAAATAATATATTTAATTAAACAAAAATATATTTTAAAAGGAACCTATCTATTTCCATTAAAACATTTCTGTTCGTTCGTTCATTCAAATATTGGCTGGAAACTTCCGTGTTGAGTTGTAGAACTCAACGCCGCGCTTTGCCTCGGTACCGGAACGAGGAAATGGAAATATTAAATGTTTCATCGCACACTCCATGTTTCATTGTGCCCCAGTGCCACAACTTTCGATTCCTTTACAAAAAAATATAAATTAAATTAAATTAGCTTCACGCTGTATCCCGCATACAGCAGGGTAGGCAGAGGGAACCTAGTGTTAAGGCACTCCCGTTCCCCACTTTCTGCCGAATTCTGGAGGCATTGCGTGTTGAGTGGCAGAACTCAACGCCGCGCTTAACCTCGACACCAGAGCGAAGAAATGGAAATATAAATTTAAGTAAATATTTCATCTCCTCGAGTGGGGATCGAACCCACGACCACAACAAGTAAAAAAAGGTTTTACAGTCACACCTCGTGCCGCTGCGCCATGACTGGCCTCAATTCCTTTACATTTTAAATTAATACAGCGTGAACCTAAAAAAATCAAGTATCAAACCCACAACCATCATAAACGACGAATAATACCTACTAAAAGCAGACGGAGCTAAACAAAATATACGACTGAGCGTAAAACGCAAAAGTTTGAACTAATTTCCTGTATATTATAGTTAACCGATCCATAAAGAAGGGTATCCTGCTTCCGCCGGCGCTCCGCAAACCAGACTTTATTGCATCCCTTTAGAGATTTATTCCAATACTACAATATTAAAGTTCACTTGGATATTTAATTTCATGTAAAATATAAAACTTTTAGAATTATAAATTATAACACTTGTGTGACTTGATCTTTTAGCACTTGTGGCACTTGGTGTAGAAAAATATATTTTCTTATTTTAATCTGTGTGAATAATTGAAAAGAGTGTCAAAGATTTGTAATCTGATGTAGTTAAAAATATTTTTGTGTGCTTATTTGCCCAATTGGAAAGTATCAAAATAGTTAGGTATATAGTGAAGCCACTTTTAAAGAAAACTGATTTTGTCTTGGATATCGTTCATATATCATTATGTTTTATTTTTTAAAACGTTTTCTAAAAAATCAATCGTCTCTCCTAAGTCTGACATGTTAAAAATATCTTATATAGTTATTTAACACTAAATAATTCAAAGTGAAACAATAAACCAATAATCATATGGTACTAAAACCTGAAATATTATACATACCGCTACAACTAGTCTATTAACGTAATTTACTATAACAGTTATTATAGCTAAGAATAATAAACAATTAACATCCATAACAAGTTAACATCCCAGATATAATGTTACTATATACATATTAACATAAGTCTTCAATTTGTATTAGGTTACTAGCGGCCCGCCTGCGGCTTCGCCCGCTTAAACTACATGATTATTGATTTAATAAGCAGAATTGATTGACAACTATAATGACTTTTAATATGAATTTTTTACTACATTATCGTAATTTCTATAAGAATTTTTGATTGTTTTAAATTAAAAAATACGACCACTGTTGATATTTGATATATAAAATATATATAAAGCTTATTATTTATTAAACGTATATTTTTTTGTAACGTTACGTTCTTTTTACCTATGTTATGTTATGTACGTCTCATCATAATTTTAAAACTCTGTCAAATGTGCTGATGTCAGTGAATAATTTAATTTACTGCTTCAGAACAAACAGCCCTTAATTTTAAATTATTGATTTGGGTAAGGATTCATAATATTCCTGAAGCCATGGCAATGCGTGTTGAGTAGCGAAACTTAACGCCGCACTTTTGATTTCACGAGCGGGGAAATGTAAAAACTCTTTACTTTGAGTGAAAGTTGAACCCACAACCGTTTACATTCAGACGCATGCCCATTGCAATACTATCTATTGCTATGATTTTTTAAAATTTAATTTAATTTGAATCTCTAGTTGCAATCAGTTCAAGCAGTTTTAGTGCTAGTATTTATTATATTATTTAAATTTGAATATAGCGGGACTACAACTCGCGCCTCTTGGAAGCCATCCAAGCGCCCTGATCACTAAGGCATACGTTCAAATTTGTGTAGTTTATATAAAAAAATATCAAGCTTTATCTTCTTTGTAAGTGGGTAAGTAGAGCGAACCTGGGGAATTGATATTAAGACACTCCCTTTCCATTATAACACTTCCGCCTAATTCTAGAGGCATTGCTTGTTGAGTGGCAGAGCTCTACGCCGCGCTTTGCCACGTTAACAGAGCGAGGACATGAAAGTGATTATTATTTAATATTCGCGAATATAAATCAAACCCACAACCTGTGGCGTCTGTGCCCCTGCGCCATGACTGGCCTCTTAATAAAATTATACAATTTTAGTTATTTTTAAAGCTTTTAAATTTAATCACAGTATTTTTTTGAAGAAAATCCTTCGTCTTAGAGGATTTGGCAATTTCTCAAAGTGATAATCCAAGTAAATTGTGTTACTGACACCGTTGATAGATTCGCTATCTCTTAAATTTGTTTTTTTTTTACATTTACTTAAAATCCTCTTTACGAAATTATATACATTTGTTGCATAACACGCGCCAATTGCAAGTTCGATTCCCACTGGAGAGAATGAAATATTTTAATATACTCTTACTAGTCAACAATGTCTCAAAAATTGGACTGAAAGTGGAAATGAAATATCTTAACACTAGGTTATATATCTATCTACACTGTTGTTTGTGGGATAAGGCAAGAAAAAGAAAGATAAAAAAATGTTTCAGTAAAACACATTATGCGTCTGTTTAAAAGCTGGTAAATAATACAAATATATATTATAATGAAACTGAGATTAATATTTCAACGAAGGAGCGTTCTAACGAGTGATATAAATTAAAATAAATGATGGTACTCTATTTTGAAGGTATTTCAATAGCTATTGAAAATCAAGGCACAAGTGCTAAGGAACTGTGCTGCTCTATCTCCCAAAACCAAAATTTTATGTAAATATTTACATAGTAATTGTTAAACTTGTTTTTAGTGTAGATTTAACGCAAAAAGCAGTTGTTACAGGACAAAATAATAATGAATACCATACAAATCGGAATGAAATTTGAACGTATTCTCTACGAAGACGTAACGCCGTATCATAATTAACACATAACTTTTGTTTCGTTATAAATTCGAATTTATTTTGACTGGTTTTATAATAGATATATTATAAGCATTGCCTACCTACCACTCGCCATCACATACCACCTCTGTTAAAATAAGGAGTAAAAGTTCTTATGTGAAAAAATGGAAAAAGGACTTCTTTTTACTGTTTGAGAAGGCCTAGTGGCAAGACACTCCATTCTTCTATTTCTGATAAAATTCAAAGCAATACGAAAGCTATGCCCCGCTTTGGTAATACACAACTAGTCAATAATTTCCATTTACCCTATCATATTTTGGAATAATTTTATTTAATTTTACTTAAAATTTAACTTGAGTAAGCAAGTCCTCGAAATTATATTGAGTTATTATGCTTAATGCACGAAAACACGTTCAATTACGTAAGAATTTGCATTACACTCTGAAATCTTTTAATTATCTTCACATCTGTATAGTTATCTCTACCAAAATTTAAAGATAATAAAGGAAAGCCTGTGAAATACGATGCAAGTTAATGTTACCTTTTTCTTTGGAAAAAGTGGTCTAAGTCACATTTCCAATAATTTTTAAATATGATATTGTATTTATATTAATAGATAAAAGAATGGAATTGTGTATTGTTAATAGTAATATATGTAATATCAAAATTTTATCATATTTATGCAAGTGCATGCACTATGTAAAATATGCGCGTTGAATTACAAAATATATAATAATAAAGATAAATAAATATATAATAATATATATTTATTTATCATTATTATTATTTATATTTATTTATTTATTAGACCATCTAATGATAGAACTAAGCGACGCAGAACGCTGAAACTTTGCATGTAGTGTTGCAGGGAACAATAAAATGGGATTTTACGAAATTCCAAAAAGACTCCTTTTTGAATAAATTAGTCATTTATGCTACAACAACAGTGTTAAATTTAAAATGTCTGAAGTTTTTTGATACCTGTTCTTCATTTCAGCTATTTTTACGATGGCTTAATCTATCGTAAAATTGCTCTTACCAAGATTAACGCGACATCTCGTTAGTCATTGGCAATCATATTAAACGCCTTACGTAACTACGAAATATGCAAAACAGATTTATATTTAATAAGATTAATTGTTAATTAAATATTGTGTATATTATGTAAATAGCTAAGAAGCGTAAACGTAGCCAACCTAGTGTCAAGACACTCCGTTTCCCACATTCTGTCCAATATTGGAAACTTTGTGTAATGTGACATAAAATATATTAAATACTATTTCCGAGGTGAAATCGAGCTCATAACCAGCGTTTACAAAACCAGAGCTGTGATTTCGATTTATTTAATCATTAACTGTGAGATATATAAATTATAAGAATTGAATATACGGGGTGGGTTAGTTAGTTAGTTATGGGTTTAAAATATTTTACCCTATATGCTGTTCCTGTAAAAGGAGCGCTGACACTTCCACCTATATAATGATAAGAATAATTATGTGAAAAAAAAGTATCGTGAAAATATGTATATATAGTATCTACATACTATATATTATAGGCAGAGGAAACTTAGTGTAAACTTAGTAACCACTTTTTTTATTCGAGACATTGCGTGTTGAGTGGCGGAACTCAATGCCGCACTATGGCTTATTACAGTGCGGAAAAAATTAAATTATTTATTCTCCGAGAGGGAATAAAACGGATTTTATTAAAACTGTAGTTTTAATTAAATGAAACACATTTAATTAAAACTACAGTTTTAATAAAATCAAAACAATCAAAAAAGTAGTTTTTGTGTGAAAGATAAACAAACATCCATCCTAAGAAACTTTCTATAATTTTACTTATTTATAACATTAGTAGGATTCACGTAGGTCGTAGTTGTGGATAAAATCGTTTCTCTCGCCAGTTTAAAAGTATTTTCTTTTGTCTAGAGTGCAGCGATAAGACCCGCCACATAGAACATACTGTTAGTTGATAAGGAAGAATAACAAAGTGAGATAAAGGAAAGAGAAATGGCAAATATATTTTTAACGAAATTTATTTTATATTTTTTTTGATTTTCACCTTGGGAATCATTTTTCTGTTTGATAGATTACATAGAATTGTGATTTCTCATCACTTCGTACATGCCCTCCGGGGGATCCTTATGCTTTTAACGTGGCCTTTTTTAAGTACCATCTATTCTGCGATAAGAAATACGAATATAATCTCGTACTATTACTTAAACTATTATTATTTAAGAGTCTCTCAAAGAAATGACATTTAATATTTTCATTTCCTCGATCTGGTAACTCGATTCGATAAAATATGTGATAAGGAACCATAATCACGAATTGAAAATAATTTCTCCAGATAGTATTGGGATAGAATTCATAACCCAGTTGAAGTTTGTGCCACTCAACACAAAATTTATGTAACGAAAGTCATTTTAGTTAAGGATTTAGCTGTAAAAAGTTTCTGTCCATCGCAAAAACTTTCTTAATTGCTGGATTAAGGAACACATCTTCGCCGCCTTAAGCTCTTATTTGAAATGGCGAATACCTACTGAGGAGGATCTTTTATTCTGAAGTCATAGCCGCAGGCGGCATACATACCAATACTACTGGCTACTGGCGCCTTATTTTTTTTCAGCTTCACGCAATATCCCGCATGTATCAGGGTAGGCAGAGGGAGAGTAAATTTTGAACTCAACGCCACGCTTTACTTCGACACCAAAGCGAAAAATTTTAGTATAAATGTTTCATTTGCGGTTGTGGGGATCGAACCCGCATCGTGTCGCGTTTACAGTCACGTGCTTATGCCCCTGCGCTTCACTGGTATTATGAGTTTTATGACATAAACACAGTAATACTTGTACCTATTTGTTACTATAGCGAAGCCAGAGTGATCAATTATATTAAAAGTGTTTTTCCTTTCATATTATTAGGAAAAGTAAAGTAAAAATATGATTTTCTTATAAGAATAGTCGTCCATAAGTTATTGTGTATACATTTTATAACCCATCATTTATTGTATTCCTCTCTTATTGATAGAAGTACTTCTATACTGGAGAAGCATTTCTTTTTGTTTATGATAATAAAAATAATAGCTTTTTCTTCTTTTGTTTCAGATATTACATTAATTGAAACAGAATATTGAAGAAGTTATAAAAGTATAAAATTTTTAAAATATAAGTTGATAAATTAAGTACCAAGAAGTATGGCAAAAAGTATAAGTAAGGAATAAATGAGCTACATATAAAAAAAACCAAGAGAAGTACTCCTAAACATGATAATATCAACCGTCACGCCCGACGGTTTATGATGTCAATTTAAATAGACCAAAAAAAATTATGCCGAACGAATGGAACTACAGCGAATCGTACAACGACAGTACAAATATTTTTGGCACTGATGACAACTACACGGAGAATGGAAACACTACTTTACCAGATCCCATCGAAGATAAGGCAATCCAGGCTGCTTTTTGTACGGCATACACTATTATATTTGTAGTTGGAATCTTCGGTAATGCTCTTGTTTGCTATGCGGTAATCAGGAACCGAGCTATGCAAACAGTTACTAATCTCTTCATCACGAACCTTGCGTTGTCAGATATATTGTTGTGCGTATTTGCCGTACCGTTTACACCACTATACACTTTCTTAGGAAGATGGGTCTTTGGAGGCCCCTTGTGCCATATCATGCCTTATGCACAAGGCTGCAGTGTCTACATTTCTACTCTAACCCTAACATCAATTGCGATCGATAGATTTTTTGTGATAATATACCCATTTAAGCCGAGGATGAAAATCAAAACGTGTATCGGTCTTATTGTTTTTATTTGGGTGTTTGCTTTGTCTGTTACTTTCCCTTATGGTTATTATATGGCTTTGCAAGACGTGTTTTGCGCCGAAAAGTGGCCTTCGGACCAAATCCGTAAAGCCTTCGGAGCCGTTACCACAATCATGCAATTTGTGATACCATTTATAGTTATGGCGTTTTGTTATACATGTGTTAGTGTGAAATTAAATGATCGATTAAAATCTAGGCCTGGTAGTAAGAATAGTAAAAAAGAGGATGCAGAAAGAGAGAGAAAGAGGAGAACTAATAGAATGCTTATTGCCATGGTAGCAATATTTGGGCTGTCGTGGCTTCCACTAAATTTAATAAACATTAGTAGTGACTTTTATTCCTTAGCTGAAGACTGGAGGTACTATATGGTACTGTTTTTCATTGCGCATTTCATTGCGATGTCTTCCACGTGCTACAATCCTTTCCTATATGCGTGGCTAAATGAGAACTTCCGTAAAGAATTCAAGCAAATACTCCCATGCCTCGGGGCTTTTGTCACGAAAAAACCAAAGCGAAATTACAACCAATCAGAAAGGACAGGCATGTACCGTTCAGAAAAAACGTGCAATGGAAATGATACAATACAAGAGTCTCTCCTAACATCTACCGTGACTAAACCATCAGTTAGATATAAAATAGAATTTAATGATAAAGTAAAAATGTATGAAGACGATGTAGATAACATAAGTCCTGATGAGAAACCAGAGGAAAATCCTAGTCCTAATGAAGACTGCGTTAAAATGTACATGTTTGTAAATAAATCTACAGTAGCTACGGATAAGGAACCTATTGTATCTGCGCTTTAATATAGTAGTAAGTATATTTTTCCTTATTTCTGTTCTGATCGAACCTACAACCATCGTTAAAACGGTTAAATACCGTTCTACTGCATTATGATGGTCTAAAATCTTACTTATAATTTTTATTAATTAAATTTGGTGTGATTAATATTTTTTCTTCATGCTGTATATCACATATAGCAGGATAGGCAAAAGAATACTAGTATTATGTCAAAGTCAAAATCAAATAAATGAAATAATTTTACTCAAAATAAGAAGCTTCATTTTTTGAATGTTAAATATTTTCACGAATGTTAAGGCCTCAGACCCAAGAACAACCGACGCAAGAAACTTACTGGGACTTTTATTTGACATTCTGTATTTGCATTTTTATGACATTCTGTTCCCGTCCTTTAGATACATTTGTGGGTTTATCTTATTACAAGAGCTAGAAAATTAAAATATTCAACTTTATTTATTATCCCAAACGGAATTCGAACTCATAACCGCGTCTTTTTTATTACAATGTAAAAAAACAAATAAAAAATAACGAAAGTCTACAGACATTCTTATTTAAGAACAGTTAAAACTTATTCAAACATTTAAAAAGAATCAAATAGTGTATTATATCGTTTTGATAACATTTTATCATACACTTAACTACTTATCAAGAGATTACATGTCATAAATAATTCGTAATTTAGCGAAGCTTATAAATTTTGAGTATTTAGTTTATTTATAAGAATAGCTATATCATATCTCACTTAGACGGCTGTTGTGACGCAGTAGGTCTTCGAATGACGAGTAGTTGTTTCTTATAGGTTATATGTCTATCCTACAGGTTGTGGGTTCGATTCTAGGCTAGGCTAGGCTTCTTTTGCTTTTCCTGCTGAAAAATAAATTATACTAATGATAAGAAAGTATGGCTATAAAAATTATTAGTTATTAAAAATATTTTAAAAAAATCGATATTATTATTACACTTTACCGCTACAGCCAAATATTAGTATAAAAATATTTAAATTGAATTCTATTTAATTTTTTAGCATTATTGGTTCTAAATAAAATAAAACTAAATACGCTTAACACTATATCCTTTATAGCATGGTAGGGAGAGGAAACCGTAAACGGAAAGTCAGAGTATCTTAACTCTGACTTTCCGCTCATTTTTTGAGACGTTACTTGTTAAGATGTGGAATTCAACGCCGCGCTTTGTCTTCAAATCAGAGTGTGGACGTGCCTCTGCACCAGAACGGCCTCATATTCTCCTAAAAAGTAGTTAAAATATTGATAAATACCGGAGCTGAAACCAAAGAGTGTTATAAAAACAAAAAAAATAGAGAAAAGAGCGAGCCTGTTTTAGTAATAAAACCACAATAGCCTCAAAACGAAATAAAAATGTAACAAAATACGAATTTAGATAGTAATACAAATTTTATTGTTTATAAATTCAGATTTACGAGCAATATTGTACGCTTTGGTTTTAGGAATGAAAAATTATTTTATATCTGTTTCAGGTTCAAAATATAAAGTTACTATTCTGGAGTAGATTAGACAACTTCGTTTACGTAGACTTTGAAAACCGAATATCACGTTCATGTTTCGGCAATAATTTAAAAAAATAAAATAAAATAATTTTTAAATATTTAAAAAAAATCATCTTTCAAAATGAAAAACATAGTCTATGTAAGCTCTTTCATTTGATACCCATATTAGGTGGCGTTGTGCAAAAAAATTTAATCCGCCATTTTGTTACGGCGGCCATTTTTGATTAACATCATTGATCACTTTTAATTTAATCGTCATCAGAACTGAAGTCGTAATTTAAGTTCCAGCTCAATCGGACACTGGGAAGTAGGTCAAGTTAAGTTTGCACGATATCACATACACACACATACTTACACGGTAGGTCAAATAAAAGCTAATAATATCCCGTCTCATGGTATCATGCCTCAATGTAAATCTGGAGTGTGAGTGTGAAGAAGTGCTTTGTCTAGAGTTGATTGCATTGTGGTTTAGATTTCGTGTTTTTTTGCTGATATTAAATAACGTAGACTTCCTAAAATAAAAAGAAAAACATATATATTTCACGTACAGAGCGTTTAGTTAAAGTTTCTGTTTTTCTTATATTTCTTTTATCTCTTACTGGTCAAAAGATCCTCCTAGATCGTTAAACCCGTGACACAGGTGTGACACGACACGGTGATCCCAGCGAAGTAGTTTGGTATTGTAATTGTAGTTTTTGAGTAAATGGTCAAAATGTGTCCCATAGAGTTAAGCTGTGGAACTATATTAAAAAAATAATATACTAAATTATTAAAAAATATATATATATGTCAGTTTATGTGTATGTTATTTTATTTTAATTTTTAGTTTTTAGCTTAGTCTCCTGCCCCACCATAGGCCTCATGTTAATATTTTAAATATTTTCCTACTGCTTCGCCGAAAACTTACTAAGAAAAAAAAGCGTTACAGCGCATTTTGATTAGAAAAAAAAAACTTATTACTTACATCTAACTTTTGATAACCCAACCAAACGAAAAAGGCGCGTAAAGAGGAAAAAATATATATATAAAATAGTAATCCCAATATAATAACGTAATCCACTCGTTTATGAAATTCGTGTACAAATCGTGTTATTTGCTGTGACGCCATACCGCCGTAAACATTACACTCACGTCTCGTGACGTCATGAGTGCCACTTCCTAGTTTTACTTAAGTTGATTTACTATTTTAAATGCTTACTCAATCAAAAACGTGAGAGAGAGTGTAGACACTCTTACGGCTACCACGGTTTAGGTGAACGCGATTATTGTGGGTTCGAAGCTATCTTCGGGGTAAATTTGGATTTGGTTTTTTTGTTTCCTGTTAAACTCCTCTGTTTTCTATTGCGTATTAATATATATTTACAGATATAAGAGAATCAGTGATGAATGTGAATGCTTTGGATGTTGATCTCCCCTTGGAGGAACGATTTATTTCCATTTTCCCACTCTGGCAAGACAAAACACGGCGTTTAGTCTCGAATTTAGAATAGTGTTTACGCTAATCTAGCCTAAATTTGAGACTCTTTCTGATATTTCCTTGTGATCGTTTTTTTTATCTTTAAAGAATTCTATTATTTGTTATATAAAGAAAACATTCAAAACATTAGATTATCTATTGAATTTATAATTTAACACCACATTTCACAGACCACTCAACAGTGATTCATACATTTTTATATGCAATAAAAATATCGATCGAGTGCTATAAGTAGTAAAATGTGAACTCGAGAATTTAGGTGGTGATAAAAATACACTTTATATTTAAAACACGCGGCCCCTGAAAGGTTACAGCCGGTCTTTATACCTATGCACCATACGAATATGTATATAGCGGCACGGCTTAAGCTATTAAGTTTATTCTATAATATGACATATTTATTAAGTTTTTTTTTTCAGCTTTACACTGTGTCCCGCATGTTGTAGGGTAGGCAGAGGGAACCTAGTGTTAAGACACTCCGCTATCCACTTTCTGCCGAAATCTGGTATTGCGGGTTAAGTGACGGAACTCAACGACTCGCTTTGGCTTTACATCAGAGTGAAGAAATTAAAATATTAAATATTTGATTTCTTTGAGGCGGAAACGAACCCACAACCTGTCAAGCTTACAGCCACACACACGCTTACGCTTTAACTGGCCTCATAACAAATAAATAAAAATAGCAATAAATAACTGTATTATATTCTCCTGTTTGTAAGAATTAGAAAATAGTTTTCCTTTTTTGAGACATTACGTGTTGAGCCAACGTCGTGTTTGATCTAATGCGTATCAGTCGGAGAAATTTAAGCAATAATACAATAATCGCTGTGGAGTCCTTAATTTATCTAAAAAGTATTACGTATTAAGGTATTACGATTTAAAATGTAATCCAATTTTAATTCTACTAAATTAAACATTCGTTATTAATATTTATTGAACATTTAGCTGAATATTGGATGTACCATTATAATTCCATATAGCATTAATATCCTTATTGTCATTATATATGTATGTATGTATGATTGAGGCTGGCGTGGCGCAGGGGCACAAGCGTGTGACTTTAAAACGCGACGGTTGTAGGTTGGATTTCGACTTGGAGGAGTACAATATTAAATATTTTCATTTCCTCGCTCTGATAATGAGGCAAAACGCGGCGTTGAATTCCGCCACTCAGCACCCATTGCCCCAAAAATTCGGTAGAAAGTGAGCAACGGAAGTGTTCTAATGGGAAATGATATATACAGCGTGAATCATAAAAAAAAAGAATGTACAGTACTGTATATATTCTATATTATTAACATATAACTTTTTTTTGTTTCAGGTATCTTATAAAGAACATATTTATAGGGACATCACTGAATAAAAGATTCGCAACTTATAATTATGTTAAATGTAAAAACAAATTTAATATAGAAATAAGCTATAGATGTATATATATAAATAAAAGTAGATATTTTCGTCTGTATGTAAATATTTAAAAAAGCAGATATATCAATATGTTCTTAGGAACGTGAGCCCATTGGTAAATTTGCTTTTGTTTCTGAGATATTGTTTGTATGTAGGTATGTATAGTATTTTTTATAGTAAATGTTAAATTATTTTAAGGCCTTATAACTTATGTCAATGGAGGAATATGTGCAATTTGTTGTATTTATGTTATATAATAAAGTATACCAAAGATAGTGTTTTCGTTTTATTTTATTATCAAAGCAAGAAATTCGCGGTGAAAACCTAATGTCAGGACACTTCTAATTCCCACCCTCTGCGGAATTCTCGAGGCATTGTGTGTTGTGTGGCACTGACAACCGTCGCATTTTCTCAGAGAGGTGATGACGTCGTCGTCAAGTTACTTAATATATATAAAAAAAATCTATGAATATATTTCATAGATTTTTTATACATATTATGTTAATTTTTTATTTTTCCTAAACAAAATAAATGTTATATTTCAATTTTAAGGCATTGAAAATGTTTTAAGTATATTTAATTAATGATTAATATTTTTGAAATGAGCACCGAACTCCGTATCATCGAAGTAGATACAGCAAGACATTTTTTAACTACTTTGTGTACTACAAAGCTGGATTTGGTTTAACACTCCTATCTCAAGAACTACAGGTTCGAATTGAAAAAATCTTTTGTGTTGCGTACTCTATTATTTAAGAAAAGCTAGCTTTCCTCGATAAAAGTAATTAGCCTATAAGGCTGTATTACGTCATGTTAAACTGGTCGATACACCCCAGTGTAACGTGTACCTGGAGACAGTGTTACAGAAGGAACCTAGTGTTAAGACACTCCGTTCCCCACTTTCTGCCGAATTCTGGAGGCATTGCGTGTTGAGGCGAAACTCAACGCCGCGTTTGTCCTCGACACCAGAGCGAAGAAATGGAAATATAAATTTAAGTAAATATTTCATCTCCTCGGGTGGGGATCGAACCCACAACCAGTCGCTTTTACAGTCACACTTTGTGCCCCTGCGCCTGGCCTCACGACTTTCCTCACCACACCACATTAAACAGATGCAATATATTGAAAGGATTTTAAAACCATGATGTATTTATAATTTCTCAGTATTTTCCTTTTCTCATTTGTCTTATATTGGAAAATGAAACGCTTTTTAAATTATTTTAAGTTTAAATTTTAACTTTGACAAGCAAATTTATTAATTTTTATTCCTCATTTTCACACCTATGAATATATAATGAAAATAATATCGAATTGCCATTTTTTTTTTGCTTTCATAATATGTTTATCATGAAGGTAGTCGCGACGCAGGACTAAACGAAACGGGACAGATTGTGGGTTCGAATCTCACTCGAGGAAATGAAATATTTAATATTTTCATTTTCCTTACACGTAAGGCAAAGCGCGGTATGCAGTGTGAAGTTAAAAAAAGCTTATTCAGACCAAGGTGCCAGATATAATACATAATAATAAATCATTCTGTTGTGCAAGATCAGGTCTGTTTTATTTCAATTTATATAATTAATTATTGCATAATACAAGGTGACAGGGATTCTAGAACAATAAATCATTTAATTTACGTGCAGTTTATTACAATATAAATGTATGCTTGGGAAAGAATTAATAAAAGAAGTTTTTTTTTTATTTTTAAGTAATTTTAGTATAGACTACCTATCTTTCTTATTATATCCTTTTACTGATAAAATATATGTAATGTTGCATGGCGGAGTTTTACACCGCACCTACAGCTTCCTAAATCTCATATCAAACAATTATAACAATTTAAAAACAAACATAAGAATGTTACTAGCTATCCGCCCGGACTTTATACGGGTGCATAAACTAAGGAGGACGTGCTCAAAACATAGGAATTTCAATGTATACACAAAACGTATATCGAAAAGTATACTTCAAACAGGAACCAAAGCCACAATAAAGATATAAAATATATTACAATTATTTTTTTATGTATATTATAATTATTTTTCTATAATTTTTAAAGAAAATGTCCACAATAGCCGTAGCTGTATATGGCTACTAGGACCAAAGCAGTTTTAATTTCGTACCAGGATAACAACACTAAATTGCTTCAGTCATAATGCGCCTAAGGGGAGACGCTAATAAATCCATCCAATGTTTTTTACTTCATCCACATTTTCTCGGAAAAAATATTGTATATTATAACATCAATGTAATTTTAATTAAAATTATGAAAAATTTTAACCCCTAGATGGCGGCAGTTTGTCTTCTTGAGTTATTTATAACTTAAATTACATTTTTCGTTACTGTTTTAGGTCATCCGTTTGTATATGAAAATGTTGTGACATTATATTTATAAAAAAATTGTTACAGATTCATTTTAAAGCATTAATTCAAAGTCATCGACATAAAAATATATATTTTCCGCCAACGATTTACGCAAGGCAAATAAGAAATCGTTGGCGGTAGTTTGATATATAGCAAATTATGTCAACTGACAGACCACGTGTGACCACGGACTACTGTGAAGTGTTGGAAACATCTGGACATATAAAATATACGCTATTCAACCGGTTAAATACTTTATGTTAAATGCATAATAATCACGAAAATCGTATTATACAATAATATACTATAACTATACAAGTGAGGCCGGTCGTGGCGCAGCGGCACGAGGTGTGACTGCAAAACCGACTGGTTGTGGGTTCGATCCCCACTCGAGGAGATGAAATATTTACTTAAATTTATATTTCCATTTCTTCGCTCTGGTGTCGAGGTTAAGCGCGGCGTTGAGTTCTGCCACTCAACACGCAATGCCTCCAGAATTCGGCAGAAAGTGGGAAACGGAGTGTCTTAACACTAGGTTCCCTCTGCCTACCCTGCTGT
>JAATLQ010038161.1:0-55260 GCA_013421005.1 Heliconius erato x Heliconius himera | reverse complement strand
TAGCGTGAAGCTATACAAGTTAATACTTACATTATATTTTTATGAGCTTCAACTTACCTTTATTAATTATTAGCTTTACTTGTAAGTGCAAATAGAAAGGTAATTAGACGGAACATATTATTGAAATACTACGTTTAATTTTTCGTTGAGCTAGCGGAACTGAACACCGCGCTCTGTTTGTTACAAAGGTAAATGAAAATAATCATTTCCCGGAATGGGAATCAAACCCACAACGTCGTGTTCGACGCTGTTTCACAACGACGGCTTCATTCTTATCCTTAAAAGACGAACATAAAAACTTTCTAAAGAAAGAATATATGACTTAACAAACTCAATTTTAACTACACACTTTTTATCTACTGTTTGTTTAGAAAAACAAGTATTTTTGCATTCGTTTGTCCACCGCAGCCCTATTCCGGCAAAAAGAATATTTCACTATGCAACACGCGAGCGCTGTGTGGGCTTTGTGAGGTGTAATTTGCATGATAAATGTGCTATTCTTTTCCCATTCCAGCTTCGGCTACCATTTTGTTTGTATATTCATATTTAATTGAACTGAAAGATAATCTATTTATAAAACAAAAAGGCTTTTTCAAAAACGTATAGCGTTTAATTGTCTATTTCTAAGAGTCGTGGGTTCGAATTGTGCTACGTTTTTTTTTTTTTCGATCTTGAGGTAATTGCTGTTAGCCCTATTGGCCTTTACAGCGACACCGGGTGGGTAGGGAAGAGGGTACTCTGTCCCAGAAGAAAAGCAAGCACTACCTGGCTGCTTGAGAGGAGTCGACGACTGTAAGGGCGCCCCCTGCGGGGCTCGAACCTCGGCTTACAATCGACGAGCGGGCAACTTGTGCTACGTTTTTTGATTGTTCCTTTATAGAGTTGAAATTGGTTTTATCATTTTATTATAATTCTCAAGGCATTGCTAGTTGTGTGGGAAGAAAAATATTTAATTTCTCCGAACGGGTATCGAACTCGCAAGCCTCGAATTTGTAGTTGGACGCTTGAGCATCTGCTCCACGACGTGCTCAAAATATTTGCCTCGTCAAATAATTAAATATTCTTAATTACATATATTATAACATGGTAAGCAATTTACAAACATTCAACAATCATTCATTACAAACGGTATATTAAGATGTACTTAATAATAAAGGTGAAGCCAGTCGTGTCGCAGGGGCACAAAGTGTGACTGTAAACGCGATTGATTGTGGATTCGATCCCCAGTCCAGACAATTTATTTAAATTTATATTTTCATTTCTTCGCTCCGGTATCAAGGCAAAGTGTGGCGTTGAATTTCGCAATGCCTCTAGGATTCGGCGGAAAATGAGGAACCGAGTGTCTGAGCGCTAGGTTCCCTCTGCCTATTCTGTCGTGTTTATTTTTTGATGGTACCCAAGATTTTTCTTAGTAACTTAAAAAAAATAAATGAATCCAAACGAAATTATCCACCTGTAACCGCTCTTGTGTTACTCGGTCGAGAGAGGCGGTGATCACTTACCGTCAGGTGACCCGAAAACTCGATTGCTCCTTTCCTGAAAAAAAAAATTATAAAGGATTTATCCTGAGTACATTTAGTTACGATCCCATTTTTTAGTTGTTCTCTATCTCTTTTATATTTAAGGAAACTATATTTAGCAACGGGTATAAATTAACATAACAAACATTAAAGCATTTCCACGTAGCTTAATAAAAAGATGGCTTAATTGGCTAGAGCGCTTGGACGGTATCCAAAAGGTGCGGGCTTGAGTCCCACTACGTTCAAATTTTGAAATGTTTATAAATATTTTCCTTTATTTGTTAGTATATGAATAACATAAAAAATATAAAATATTTTAGATATAGTTTTTAATTAAGCTCAAGTTTAAATCCAAATAGCAGAACTCCGTGTGGTTCGCAAAGCACATTAAATAAGTCGTTTCCTACAATAATTTAAGAGGAACTAATAGCAAACTTTGTGTTATTGATGGTAAAGTTTCAGTTGTTGAAATGGACAATTATTACCTAATATTAAATTCTCTTTGCCTATCTCGATATTTGCGGGATATTTAAGAAGCTAAAAAATATATTTCTGTCTGTGCCATTATTTATTTAATGCACAGAAAACATATGAGTACACAGATTATATCAATGCTTATGTTATAGAGTTGAAAGGTTTATTTTATTGAATGTATGTTCCGTTCTCCACTTTCCGCCGAATTCAACAGGCATTGCGGGAAATCGAACCCACGACCTGTCGCGTTTACGTCAATCGCACGACTGGCCTATATAACAAGTGTTTAATTCCAAAATTAAAAACTTATTATGTGTAGGATATTCGTGTCGATAGCCGTGGCGCAGCGGTACGAAGTGTGACTGTAAAACCGACTGGTTGTGGGTTCGATCCCCACTCGAGGAGATGAAATATTTACTCTGGTGTCGAAGTTAAGCGCGGCGTTGAGTTCTGCCACTCAACACGCAATGCCTCCAGAATCCGGCAGAACGTGGAGACGGGAGTGTCTTAACACTAGGTTTCCTCTGCCTACCCTGCTGTGTGCGGGATACAGTGTGAAGCTGATTTTTTTTTATATATCATACTTGTGTATGAAGTACTTTCACACAGCTAAGAGTTGTCTCCTAGTTGTGTGAAAGTGAATATCTATTTGACCCGAAGGCGAATTCGTAAGTAAAAGCTAGTCAAATTATACCATCCGTACTTCATTAGAAATAATTTAAGTATGCTCTAGAATTTCCAATAATATATGTTTAACTATCTATTGACTTTATGCTATAGGTACATTGTCGAAGAAACTTATTAATGTGAAACAATAGAACGAAGCGGCAAAAGTTCATCTTTCTAAGAAAATGTTTGTCCATCACAATGACCACAGTAATTGAAATGTGGGTTCAAATTTCAATTACTGTGGTCATTGTGATGGACAAACGTCTGTCTACAAAAGATGGTTGGGAGCTGTAACGCTTCAGAAGTAGTCATATTTAAATAATTTTTAATTCCCCTACACGACCACACAGTATAACGACCGGCGTGCCACTGAACTTTCAATATCTCGAAAACTACTGCGCCACAACAGCCTCTAAAAGATATTGCGAAAATAACACATTTCTTTATTTCTTTAAGTGTAATAAATATATAATTATTTTAATTTTAACTTAACATGTTACAATATATTAATATATAATAATATATAAATGAATCCTCAACTCGATTCAACATTAAAATATTAAATAACAGTAACGTAAAATGAACTCCGACCTCGCTAACTCTGCGCCGCCACCTTATTAATTAACTTACTGTACTAACTTATTACACTTGCTTCGAGACACTTAATAATTCGTAATTTCTCATATGATATATTAAGAAACATTACTCTTTAACTTGTATGAGAGAACAATTTCGTTTTCTTACTTATCAGCAAGTGGGTTTACTCTCATATTTTACAGATTGTAGAGACGGTATTAAATGTTAAATGATGTAGCAAGATAAGTTAAGGAATATTTTTTTTAGCTTCACGCAGTATTTGCACAGGGCAGAGTAGGCAAAAGGAACCTGGGAACCTACTATTAAGACTCTACTACCCACTTTTCACACAAATTTTAAAACATTGCATGTTGTATGGGGGAATTCAACGCTACACTTGGACAATGAGAGCGGGAAAATGAAAGTAAATTAAGTATTAGCATCTCCCTTTGCTCCAAGAGACCTCAAATATCATAACATAACATATATTATGTTGGTATACACATACATATAGGAGCCACCCTCAAAAAAATTCTTCTAATTTTGGAGTTTTCAATATCATAAAGATATCATAGAAATAAACTTGTATATTAATAGGTTCTAGCCCCCATAACTCTTTTACTATAAGCGTTAAAATTGAAATTTTATATTATTATGAACAATAACAAATACAACTCCCCCGCTGTAACTCACATAGCACGGCAGGTAGAGGAAACCTAGTGTTAAAGCACTCCGTTCCTCACTTTCAAGCCAATAAAATATTAGGAAAAAAAAGGTAAAATAAGAGAAATTAAAATGAAAAATAACAAATCTTTTCACATGTACTGTAGTGTAAGCAGCAAGCAGCGATGAGCACGATATTGACAGAGCTATCGAGAGACGGCTATTTCATTGCACCGCTTCACGGTTATCGCTTCCCATATACGGATTTCTTCGTACGGAATGGTATTTTATTCATGTCGTATTTTACGTAACTGCCTCAGTGATCATTATTTTGATGTACATGTCTTGAAATATAGTATTATATATTATCAAAATAAAACTTTCAATCTTTATAGGTCTGGATGTTTTATTACTTACATTCGTCTCAAAAAGCAAAAGAAGGTTCATGAGAACGGAGGGCTTATTCGATTCCCACTAGAAAACATGAATGAGATTGGCAAGAGCGTAGAAGACCGCCACTCAGCACGCAATGTTAACATATTGAATAAAAATTTGAACGTAGCAGGATTTGAACCCGCGCCTCTTTGGAAACCGTCCAAGACCATGTGGTCTTATATTGATCTCACAAATCAATCAACATCACGAATCACCATTCTCATACGATTTTAAAATAAACAAGCATAACAAATACCTACCTTCAGAAAAACCACACAAACGTCCGGGTTCAATAAAGACGATTGCAGCCACAGTCTGGTAGGAATTCAGGGTGTAGAGGCGGGGTGGTGTCCTAGCGCTTTCATCCTTTTATTATTACTAATACTTAATTATAGTGGAGAGAAAGATAAGACGCGTTCTTGGTTTCTCTTCGAAAGAGCTTCGAGTTATGACAAAGTAATATTGTCGTGTTCTTCTGTCTTATTAGATTGATACCTTCTGATGGCATTATTTTAAACTCAAGTATTGTAAATATAACTTTCTTAGCACTGTTACCTCTGAATCTCTAAAAGATTTTGGTTCAGGTACTCACGATCACAAAGATGAAAAGTTCTAACTACAAGACATCACGACTTCTAACACATCACGACTCAAAGCATTATTCTTTAAATAATATCTTGAAAAGCGTTCGGGGAACCAGTTACACACCTCATCCAATAATCGACAAAAAAATTTGAAAATGTTATTTTTTTTTAGCTTTACGCTTAGTTTTTTTTTTCGCAAATAGAAGGGTAGGGAAGGTTTCGCATACAGTAGGAATCTGGAAACCTACTCATGAGAAGGACACTCCATTCCCATTTAGACACTTCTGATCCCCACTTTGAGTTCTGGAGGCACTGCGTGTTGAGTGGCGGAACTCAACATCGTACCTCGTCTCTAGTGCCAACATATGAAAATATTAAATATTTAATTGTCCCAAGCTAGGATCAAACCCACGGCCATCGCGTTTACAGTCGCACCCTTATGCCCCTGCGCCACGACTGGCAACAATAGTAATACCTAAAACCAAATCTACAAAATGAAGATATAATACCTTCTCAGAAATAAAATATTTCAGTATCAAAAGCTTAGAGACAAAGAATATTAGACCTTTATTTCTGTAATCTGTCTGGCTGATAAGCGGTCACTTCAAGTGAGCGATACCAGAGTAAATCCTTCTGAAATGAAAACGTACAAATTTTATAATAAAACTCATATATCATCATACTTCATAAATTGTTATTTCTAAGTTTTAAAATGTTATAGATGTATGTGTAATGACAAACTTTTTTTTTAAATAATTTTAAAAAATATGTTTCTTATAAATCCTTTAATATAGTCTACTACATTAAAATTGTGGAGTTGGGGCACAAGCGTGAGTTTGTAAACGCGACGGTTGTGAATTCGATTTTCACACTTCTACTTGGGAGAGTAAAATATTTAATATTTTATTCTCCCAAGTGACGTGATTTAAGAATAAGTCATTTAAGATTAGTCCTATTAAAGGGATTACTACAATAGCTGCTTAGTTAATATCAAATTCCTGACACAACTGAGAGCTCTATTGTAGTCACGTTATTACTGGAGGGCAAACAGAGTATGTTCTGTTGAAATATTTAACATATTCATAATTATATGGGCTACAAGTGTTTCTTGAAGTAAAATTGTTTCAATGTAGAAAGTTAGTGGGTTCGAGTCCCAATTAGTAAGCAATAGTATATATATGTTTCTTAAATTTAATTTAGCTTAAATATATGCCAGTCGCAGCACATTCCCTATAGCTTTTAGGGTAAGCCTAATAATAATGAAAAGTAACATGGACCTTAGCGTACAACTGTAAACACGACGGTTATGGGTTCGTTTCCCATTTGAGGGAAATAAAATATTTAATATTTTCATTTCATTTCTCTGGTAACGAGGCAATCAAGTCTTAAGACACTCGCTAATGCTAGTATTCTATTTTAGCTTTTTTTCGTTAAAAAGAAAGCTAAAATAGTATACTTACTCGCTCGATTACGCTCAATGGTTATAGAAATAAAGGTAAAATGATACAAATTGTTTATCATGTCTATATATTTTTGTTTATAATTGGAATGTAGCATGTTATGTATATATTTTCAGATATTGACGTACAGGTAAATAAAACCTAATGCCCATATAATGTCGTTCAAATTTGAGACATTTCGTGCTTATACTCGTACACAAAAAACACTAACAAAACTTTGCACTTTTTTCTTATCAGAACAAATAAAGATATTAAATTTCACTGAGCAAGAATCAAACCCATCATCATCGCATTAACAGTCACACCCATTGCGCCTTAATGATCACTTATACTTATTTCGTTCTTCAATAAATGTTATCAGGTACTATCACGTCACTCAGAATTTTACCAAAAAATCTCTACATGAATACGGTAAGGATTTTCGCAGATAATTCTATGGAGCTATAAAACGAGGCCGATAATAACTACCGCCTCATAAATTGTGGCGCTGATCCCTTCCTTCCGTTACGTATAGAAATTTGCTCAAATACACATATAACAAGATATATAAATATTGTTATTTTGTAGTAAAATTTTCGTTCTTTTTTTTATTTTTACATCTTCTTTAAATTTTACCCGTCTTTATTTTTTCTAAAGTATAATAATTTAGAAAATAAAATAAATCAGCTTCACGCTGTATCCCGCATACAGCAGGGTAACCTAGTGTTAAGACACTCCGTTCCCCACTTTCTGCCCTAAAGAGCGAAAAAATGGAAATATAAATTTAAGTCATCTCCTCGAGTGCGGATCGAACCCACAACCAGTCGATTTACAGTCACACTTTATGCCCCTGCGCCACGACTGGCCTCCTTCTAATTGAGAAAAAAGTTATAAAGTTAATTACTATATTGTATATTTTAATCACCTTTGGCTTTATGTAATAAAATTATGTTTAGAGGACGTGGTGATGTGAATCATTTTAAAAATGTGTATGTACGTTACATTCATTTATAGTAAATAGATAAACTTTCTCAAGAGTATATATAAAAAAATATAAGAAATGATCATGGTATGGGGCTATCAAATATATTTTATGAATTAAACTTTATTTTATACTGAAAACAAATTGTAAGCATTTTTTTAATACGTTTTGACCACAAAAAAAGAAAAAAAATAATATAACTGAGTTTCTCCTTTTTATTCCATGTGTATTACTATTATTTATATCGATGTATTATCAAATATGGCTTAATTTTTATGGCATATTAGAGACCTAAATGCAAAAACTGAGTCGCCATCTTAGTACAGAGTATCCTCTAAAGAATATAATTATGTATTATTGTGAAAGAATAATAAGAATGTGTGACTTCTCTATCAATAGAGAATAATATATTCTAATATATTATTCTATATTGTGTCAAAAAAAAACAGCTTAAGCATTGCATACAAAGGTATCTCGTAGTATAACTATTTTTCAATTTCTATCAACAATACAATGTTGATAGTAATGTGGTATTATAGCTTCGAATATTTCGAACGTTCTCCGATATGTTAATAGTCAGGTGAAAAATAAACTATTTTTGAATTTGAGAAAATAATTTATTAACTATAAGAATGTTGTTAGTTTTTCAAATGGTATATTTATTTATTTATTAATATATACTTTATTGCATATAATTACAAAAAAAAAGTACAAATGGCGGCCTTAACGCTAAAGAGCATTCTCTACCAGTCAGCCTTATACTTATACCATTTGAAAAGCTGAAGAATTTATAAAATGCCTAAATATTTTTTTTGCTCATGCACTGTAATAACTATTCATATAGCCTCATATATCTACATAGTTTATATACCTTCTTATTAAACAAAAAAATACTATAAATATTAAATATTCTCAATTGTATACGAAGCCTGTCGTGGTGCAGGAGCACAAAGTGTGACTGTAAAATCGACTGGTTGTGCGTTCGATCCCCACTCGAAGAAATAAAATATTTATTTACATTTTTATTTTCTTAGTTTTTTTGTTTTAGTTGAGTTCTGCCACTTAACACGCAAAGCCTCCAGAATTCGGCAGAAAGTGGGGAACGGAGTGTCTTACACTAAGTTCCCTCTGCCTACCCTGCTGTATGCGGGATACAGCGTGAAGCTGATTTATTTTTATTTATTTTCATTTCTTCGCTCTTGTGTCAAAGCAAAACGCGGCGTTGAGTTTCGCCACTCAACACGCAGTGGTTCCCGAACTTGGCAGAAAGTGGGGCATGGAGTGTCTTAGCACTAGGATCCCTCTGCCTACCCTGTTGTGTGCGGGATACAGCGTGAAGCTGATTTATTTTATTTTAGTTGGACAAGAAGGCAGAACCTTATGTTGAGACACTATCATCCACGTCCTGCCATAATTGAAATTAATATATGTCGATTGGCGAAACTCAACGACTTATTTATTTTTGAATCATGGCGATAATTAAAATTCATTCATTTCATATTTTTTATGTCATACCTTCAGATAACTCTTAAAGTCTTTTAACAGAGAAGTAATGACGTCACAGTTCGTCGTTTATTACATTCTGTAACAGCCGTAACTCAATAAAACTGCAATTAAAAGGAAAAGCTATAAAGTCGGTAGTTACCGGTTACTTCGCGGGGTTACGATTTGGGATCGCTGAGAGAACAAGTATGGAATGGTTACTTAAAACTGCCTTTTTTATGCGTCTGTATGATTTTTCTATATTGTATAATTAAAGCTTCACTCTGTATCCCGCACATCAATTGACACTCCGCTCCCATAAAGACACTTCCCGTCCCCACTTTCTGCCGAATTATAGAAGCATTGGATGTTAAGTGGCAAAACCCAACGCCGTGCATTGCACGAGGCAATGAAAATATGAAATATTTAATGTCCTCGAGTGGGAATGGAAGGGAATCGAGTCCAAAACCTGTTGCGTTTGCAATCAGACACTTGTGCCACTGCGCCATGACGATTATATTAATTACTTAGAATATTTATCATTTTTGTTGCCCCGTCCTCCACTAGCCGAAGCGTTTTGTCTTCTTTTCTCTCTTTCTAGGTTCTTCTAGAGGAGATGAAATATTTACTTAAATTCATATTTTCATTTCTTCGCTTTGGTGTCGAGGCAAAGCGAGGCGTTGAGTTCTGCTACTTAACACGCAATGCGTCCAGAATTCGGCAGAAAATGGGGAACGGAGTGTCTTACACTGGGTTCCCTCTGCCTACCCTGCTGTGTGCGAGATACAGCGTGAAGCTGAAAAAAAAAACAAATTTCTCTTATGATATTTCTTTATTTTGTGAAAGAGAAAAACAATTCTAATAATTCATATATAGTTAAATTTATTCATTTAGCTACATTAATACATCTAGTTTTTTTTAGTTTCACATTGTATCCCACACACAGCAGCTGGGTCCTAGTATCAAGATATTCCCTTCCCCCTTTCCGCTCAATTTCCGAGACATTGCCGCCCTTTGTGAAAAACGAGTTTGTTTTTCGTGAAATTCTCGTGAACATTTACGTTCACCTGATCAATGTCAACATACAATATCAATAAACAATATCCAAAACAAGAAAATATATTACTTCAAAGTATACTTAATTTTCTGTGGCCACTCCTTTTTCTTTGAGTTATTTAATTTTATTTTGTTTATATTGAGTGTTTGTATATTATTACAATATTGGTGGAATCGGGCCGACGTCATGCAAACTACGCCGCGAGGGTATTTCATTTGACTTTTCAAATAAGCTTTCAGCGCTTTCCCGCGGGAGCTTTATTATTTTTGGTATATACGAGTATGACATTAAGTTATAACGTCTACTACAGTAGTCCGGTAGGGAGCTGTTTTTATGAAAAATAATAATGAATAATAGCGAGGTTGATTGGCTATGTCGTTTAAGTAGAAGGTTCAAGATGTGTTTAAAGATGTGATATATAATTTATTTTGTGATTTTAATAATACATTTAGTTATTATTTTGTAAAAAAATATATACATATAATTATGTATATTTTTTTATGGAAAAAGACAAGGTAAACGAGCGTACGGGTCATCTGATGGTGAGTGATCACAACCGCCCACGTCCTCATGTAATACTTTGTTTTTTCCTACACTCTCCGCCCAATTTTCGAACCTATGCCTGTTGAGCGGCGGATGCAATATTGCTTTGTCTACTAAGGCGGAGAATAAAAATAAAATAAAAATAGCTTCACGCTGTATCCCGCACACAGTAGGGTAGACAGAGGGAACCTAGTAGAGCTAAGACACTCCGTTCCCCACTTTCCGCTGAAATCTGGAGGCGTGGCGTGTTGAGTAGCAGAACTCAACGCCGCGCTTTGCCTCGACACCAGAGCGAAGAAATGAAAATATAAACTTAAATAAATATTTCACTTCCTCGAGTGGAGATCGAACCAAAACCAGTCGATTTTGCAGTTACACTTTGTGCCTCTGAACCACGACTGGCGCAAGAATAAAAAAAAATCAAATATAATCATCCTCCCGACTTGTGATCGAACCTATAACCATCTCGTTTTACAGTCAGCCACTGTTAGAAGCTGCTGCTTATACTCAATAAATATATTTTTTTAAATCTAAAAGATATTCTGTATCATTGTCGAAGTCAATTTACAAAGCTAACAAGGCAGTCGATGTCTGAAACACTACACGAGTAATTTGTCACTCTGTCCCGCCAAAGGAAGGCGTTGTTTAGAGAAACGTGTCAAGCAATATCGTTCAGAATAACGAGACGAAATATTAATGATCGATTTCGATTTAAATGAATTAATAATATATAAATAAAATAAAATAAATCAGCTTCACGCTGTATCCCTCACACAGCAGGGTAGGCTGAGGGAACCTAGTGTTAAGACATTCCATTCCTCACTGTCTGCCGAATTCTGGAGGCATTGCGTGTTAAGTGGCAGAACTCAACGCCGCTATTTACCTCAATAATAGAGCGAAGGAATGGAAATATAAATTTAAGTAAATATTTAATCTCCTTGAGTGGCGATCGAACCCACAACCAGTCGGATTTACAGCCACACTTTGTGCCGTTGCGCCACGACCGGCCTCAAATAATATATCATTTTGAAAAAAATATATATCTTAATATTTGGACTTAGCCCGTGAGATTACGGCCATGTGGGATGTCAATGCGACTGTCATTGTGCCGATAGTGATTTCAGTTAACGATTTAATAGCGAAAAGACCAACATCTTAAGAGGGTATCGCTTAGCTGTAGGAATATAAATTAATTAAAAGAAAATCTCTTGGATAATAAAAGTATATGTTGGCTTCCACGTTGTACGAGCATGTTTATTAACACCTGTAGGCCAGTCGTGGCGCAGGGGGCTCATTTGTGCGACTGTAACTGTGACAGGTTGGTTGTTTCAATCAAATACTTAACTTAGCTTCACGGTTTAACCCTAGCGGGGTAATCAGAGAGAACAGAGCGCTAAATACTACGGCCTCTACATACCTCTTTTACCTCTTCCACCGTCATCAACCTCTTCATTCTCCGGGGGTCCCTCATGCTGTTTACGTGATTGTCCTCCAATATCTTTGGCATAACAGCGTCGGTACCAAGACTGCATTGAGTAAAGCCAAACGCGCAGCTGTGCTGACGTTTCGCCGTCTCATCAATGCAGCTAAGGCTCCGTTAACCCTGTTACCGGCGGCAATACGTCTTTTCACACCTATCTCGTAACTTCAATTTCTACTGAAGATACTTCCCAATTATCACTCAAAGAAATGAAATATTTAATATTTTCATTTTCTCGCTCTGGTAACGAGCCAAAACGCGTCAAATTTGACCACTTTACACTGAAAATGGCATTTAACATTAGTTGCGCTTACCCTATATTATAGAAAAGAGCATGAACCTATTTCTTTTATTAAATATTCTGATATATAAAGAGTAAGAAATAAGCACAAAATACAATTATTCAACGTGAATAATATTGCTTAGCTGAAAGTCCTTCTGCAAAAATTTTAAAAGTATGAAATTTTACTAGATTTATAACTTCAATCCTTGTATGGAAATAAAATATCAAGTAGGTACATATTTTAGAATACAAATATGTATGCTCTTAGGTTATGTGTTCTAAAAGCTATATGCTTTTGGAACACGCCCAAAAGCTTTAGTAAACGAAGTCTGGTTTTACACGTTTTGACAGTTATCCTACCTTCACTGGCATTATTATTAGTTTTCAGGAATACTTTCATACAGTATATTATTTTTATATAGTATATACAATATTCTCATACATTAAGGAAATAATTGAAAGTTGTGCATATATGTGTGTGAGGCCAGTCGTGGCGCGCTTGTGCCCCAAAAGCGGGTGACTGTAAACTTAACAGGCAGTAGATTTGATTTCCACATGAGAAAATGAAATATTATATGTTTAATTTATTCGCTCTCGTGTAGAGGCAAAGCACGGCGTTAAGTTCCGCCTCAACAGTTTCCTATTCGACACTTCGGCGGGAAGTTGAGAGTGGAGTGTCCCTACACTCAACCTTACTATTATAGACTAACGCGAAACGTAGACTATCGCCACCAGCCGGATATCCTTGTATTTTGCAGAAATCATTAAAATCTAAATGCAAAATTTTATTCAAATCAATCAATCAAAATAAGAGACAGGTGACAAACGCACATACGGAAGAATTTTATATAACAGACTAGCAGCCTGCCCGTAGCATCACACGTTTGAACGATACAGTAGGTACTCGCGTTTTACAGTTTTTACTACGTATATCCCGAAGCTACAGGAATATCGGGAAAAATTAACTTTAAAACTTTCTCTATCTTTCAGTAAAAATCCTTTAAAATCGACTCCGTAATTATAGAGATTAGCCCGCTCAAACATAAATACAGAGAGACTGACAAAATTTTAAAAACTTTGTTTTTCTTTGTTTTTAATATAGTATAAATAACTATATGGTCGTAAAAAAATATACTTACATAAAAACTTACAGAAACTTAATTTGAATTTATATGTACAGATATTTAAGACGTAATAAATATATATTTTTCATAATTTTCTGCAAACATGTTTTTAACAAATAGATCTTAATATTTACCTAATATTTTACACTGTAAGTGTATTGAATGATTGATAAATATACAATCAGTATCAAAAACCGAGGAAAATATAGGGTAAAAGTAAATCTTGTTAGATCATCAAAACCGCTTATTCGATACAACTGAGCGGATTGAATCGGCTCTCCCTTTCATGAAGATACGAATATAATACGGTATCTGCCGTTTATCATTCGTCCGTCCTTTTATAGGGGACTTAAAAAAACCTCTGGATGTTACTACTAATGCTTTTTGTGCTAATGTGTTTTTAGTTGACGATGTTCACTTATTTATGTTAGAATTTTTGATTCTAGTTAGAAATCAATTGTGTTGCAGGAGCAGAGGGTTCAATTTTCAGTCAAGGAAATATTTCATGTTTTTACTGAAAAATGCGCGGCTTTGCGGTTAGACATTCAACACGCAATGCCTCCAGAATTCGGCGGAAAATGGGGAACGGAGTGTCTTAACACTTTTATTTTATTTGACTACCCTGTTGTGTGCGTGCTGTATACCGATATAGCATGACGCTATAAAAAATGTATAGAATAAAAAAAATATATGCTCTTCTACTTAGCCTAGAGGGCTAATACTCAATACGTAGTAATATATAGATATTGGAAGATGTATATAGATTAAAGATTTACAAAAGTAATAAATAACATTTTACCTTCATAGGCAAAATATTACAAATATTCCAGGAGAAGTGCTACATTATTAAGGTGTATATATACTATGAAATAACCCAATCTATTTTAAGGAACATCGCTGGCGTACTTTGTAAAACTTCTATGCGAATATAATGTCTTATAACTTATAAATTTCATAAATTGGGCTTAAAGTGAAAAATGGAGTGTCTTAATATTACTTTCTTACTTTAGTATATGCGGAATACAGCATGAAGCTAAAAATGTATAAAAAATAAAGCAATAAAAACTGCCGACTTTCTTAAGTAGTATTAATGATGTTAGAAGAAATACACGTACAAGTGAGGACGCCCTAGAGGATTTGTGGAAAGAGGTTAATGACCGGATAAAGGCAAAGAGGTTCCTATGAACATTTTAACACTCCGTCATCTTCTCAGGGGACGACGCGTGAAGATAAATTCGTCTAATTTCTCTCCGTTTGTAACTGATCGCCGTCATGACAGTCACAATAATTTAGTAGCACACTTGGGCTATTATCACATTAGTTTCATTTGTTTCTGCGGTTCCATTTGCTTTAGTATATACTAATAGCAATTTTTTTTTAGCTTTACGTTGCAATCCTGTATATAGTAGCGTAGGTAGAGGGAACCTAGTGTTATGACCCTCCGCTAAATAATAATTTATTTTCCCGAGAGGAAAGCGAGCTCGTCTCTGGACTGGTGCACCAGTATCAACTTGAACCATTTGATCGCATACAACGTAGAGCCGTTCGAATCATTGGGGACTCAGTAATCTATGAAAGTCTTGACACTTTGGTTTTGCGTAGAGACGTATCCTCGCTGTGTGTTCTCTGCCGCACTTATCATGGTAAGTGTTTTAAGGAACTGTTTAACCTGTTACTTGCCACCGAATTTTCTAACCGCACAGTACGTCACGTAAAATATCATTCACACCACCTGAATAAGTGGCACTCAAGTTTTGTTCCAGTACTGTGCGGTTTCGAAGGAACTTCCTTCCACTTTCGTAGGAACTGTGGAAAGGCCTACTCGCGACATTGTTTCCAGATCGATATGACATGGGTACCTTCAAAAAGCGCGTCTATCTCCATCTTAAAGGCCGGCAACGCACCTGTAGCTACTCTGGTGTTGCACGGGGTCTTGGGCGGTGGTGATCGCTTACCATCAGGTGACCCGAACACTCGTTTGCCTTGGCTTTTTCCATAAAAAAAGAGGTGTGCGTCACCACAACTGTCGCGGTTTTAGTCAGACGCTGTGAAGTGTAACGTTTATAATTAAATTTGTAAAAGTAGAGGCGACTGTGGACTGCAAAGTTCGAAACATCCTGCTTTATAGTATAGTAAAAATTAATTTTATTTAATTTACTATTATGACGCTTGGAACTTTCTAGCCATTAAGGCAAAGTTGTGATACCAGTGACCAAACGCAATAGTTGTGGGTAAAACTTTTAGTAAAGAGAACGGAACTATAAAGAAATATTTCTATATATAATTAATTCCTTTTATTTTTTCGGTATACTAACTAGGCAAAGTGAGGCATTAAATACCGCTCTGAATGTCTAGAAAATTATGCTGTGCGCGGGGCTTCGTGTAGTGTCTTAATATTAGGTTCATTTTGTCAACCATGCTAAAAGCGGGATACAGAGTGAAGCAATTTAAAATAAGTATTCCCTGTTATTTCTTTTGAACCCACGGTCATCGGGTCATATTAATTCATAATTATTTTTATATGAAATGCATAATTCTTACCTAACGTATACTTTCAGTAATTCATTTTGAATAATCTCTATATATAATAAGACACTATAAATATTTTGTCTGTACATTTAGTAATTTTGACTGAAATGGATAGAGGGACACTTAAAAATAATAATAGAAAGCAAAAAGATTTTTTTTTAATTACTTGTCTGTCTGTCTGTCGACATATTTTTGTCCGCATTTTTCTCTGAAACTACTCACCAATTGCTTTGTTTTAACTCAACTTAACTACTAAAGTTTAGTTCATCAAAATTGGTTCATTAAAAAAAAGTTATCGTCATTTGAAAGAAGTTGTAATTAATTCAACACAGAGATAAAGAACGATCTTGAAAGAAATATCATGAAATACAAAGATTTTTAGTTGGTTCGTTCATATAATATATGTAACCAATTTAAAAACTGTACAGGAGTTAATATGCAATTATTAGTTATTTTACAAAGAATATTATGAATCCTTCAAATCAATAATTTAACATTTAAGGCTGTTTCTGAATGAGTAAATTAAATTATTCACTGACATCAGCACATTTAACAGAATATATTGTATAGGTAAAAAGAACATAAAGTTACAAAAATATATACGTGTAATAAATAATTAGCTTTATGTATATTTTATAAATATCAAATATCAACAATGGTCGTATTTTTTTATTTAAAACGAACAAAAAATTTTTGACGATAATGTCGTAAAAAAATCACAATAGAAGTCATTATAGTTGTCAATCAATTCTGCTTATTAAATCAATAATCATGTATTTTAAACGGGCGAAGCCGTCGGCGAGCCGCTAGTCACAAATAATAGTTAAAGTGAACCCTCACTTTCTAAGGAACACGATTGCCAATGTACTTTTTGTACGAAATCAATTTATTTACTGTATTGAAATTTAACAACTTATGAACAAAAGTAGTGTCTAGTACTATAGCAAATCCTATACCTATTTGACTAATTCATAAATAATTACATTAAGTTTCAAATTCAGATGGCAATACTGTTTAATGTTTCTTTTTCTATCTTTTGAACTGATCGACTACTAACTTAAGTATGACTTCGCTAACTAAATATGTCAAATGGTTTAATTATCAATTTTATTTAAAGAGAGCAGAAAGCGAAGAGGTAGGAGGTCATCAAGTTAAAGCGTACAAGCGTAAACCTGAAAGGGTGCGGTTTCGATTCCCACTCGATATTTTATATTTAGTATTTTCATTTCTTTTCTCTGGTAACGGGGCACAGCACGGGGTTCAGTTCCGGCACTCAATACGCAATGCCTTTTGAATTCGGCGAAAGTGCAGAATGCAAGTGTCTTAATGAGAACGGAGTGTCTTGCACTAGGTTTCCAGGGTACTTCTGCCTACCCTGCTATATCTGGGATACAGTATTACGTGTTGAGTGGCAGAACTCAACGCCATGCTCTGTTTTGATACCAGAGTGAGGAAATATTAAGTATTTATTCCCCCGAATGGGAATCGAATCCACAACCCGTTTACGTTTACAGTCACACGCTTGTGCCCCTGCATGACGGCCTTTTTAAGAATATAATTGTTTAAAAAAATATTTTTATGTAAATTTAATAGAAAACATAACTTTGCTTTAATAGATTTTTAATGGTTTATTTAATTGAAACCAGTGTGGCGCAGTGTGACGTAGCCCGAATGTAACACAATGTTTACGGCTTTGATTTCCACTCGGGAATATAAATTCTAACAATTCAAATGAAAATTGGAAACGGACGATTTTGACGTTAGGTTCTAGTGCTTACCCTTCCATATAATTTTACTTCTATATAGAGGGTTAAACAGAAAATGTGACTAAATACATTTAGTTTTATTTAAGTACTTGACATTTAGTTATATATTGCGATAAAATCTCATTTTACGTTGCAACCAAAGCAAATTATTAAAACTAATTACATATGAGCGTAAATATCTGCGACCCGAAGCAAATTATAATAAAATCTGGACTAACTTCGTGCGATACTATCAACGAACTAATAATTTACACTAACGTTCTTGTACCGTAATGCTATTTTTATTGAAAATATTTATAATATAATCTGATTTTCAGCTTTACACTATAGCAGGGTAGGCAGAGGGAAGCTAGTGTTAAGACACTCCGTTCCACATTTTCCGCCGAATTCTGGAGGTATTGCGTGTTTAGCGGCGGAAAACGCCGCGCATTACCTCGATACCAGAGTGAGGAAATGGAAATATACATTTATATAAATATTGCATTTCCTCAATTGGGAATCGAACCCACAAGCTGTCGGTTTTTCAATCGCACGCCATGCCGCTGCGCCACGCCTGGTAGCATAATATTTTAGCTATGTTGGAATTAATGAGGATCTTCTAAAGGTAATTAATTAATGTCACAAAGTGTAAGCTGACATCGGAACAGCGGCCAAGAAACCTCGGAAATGGACGTCAGCCAATCATAACTTGTGAGCTTTACTTGCGATCAATGACTTAGTTGTGAATATACAGAACTTAAAATCTAGCTTAATGTTACTAAAACTTTAAACATCGGTAAAGTATTTTTTTTTTCAGCTTCACGCTGTATCCCGCACACAGCAAGGTAGGCAGAAGGAACCTAGTGTTAAGACACTCCGTTCCCCACTTTCTGCCGTATTCTGGAGGCATTGCGTGTTGAGTGGCAGAACTCAACGCCGCGCTTAACCTCGACACCAGAGCGAAGAAATGGAAATATAAATTTAACTAAATATTTCATCTCCTCGAGTGGGGATCGAACACACAACCAGTCGGTTTTACAGTCATACCTCGTGCCGCTGCGTCACGACTGGCCTGTAACATATGGGTAGAAACTAAAAAAATATATGGATAGCATATAAGGTATTGAAGCTGAAATGGAATATTTAATATATTCATTTTATCGCTCTTTGAGTTCCGCCACTCAACACCTAGCATAAAGAGAGACGATGATTAATACTTATATTAAACGACAAACAGAGCCACAAAATCCCTTTTTATATAATATGCACTTTACACAAAATTTTCTTGCAACGGTCTTTGCGCCTAAGCTTCTATAGGAACTAATGAATATTTGATACAAGCTCTTAATTACTACTAATCTTTCAAGTGTGAGAACAATACTAAATTTTGTGTTTTCTTATTTTATATATGTAAAATTAATAATTTTACACTTAAATTGTAAAAGAGAACCTAATGTGACTCCGTTCTCCACTTTCCGTAAAACTTTTGGAAATAAAATTCCTCCTAGTGGGATTAGAGCACACAATTGTCGAATTTATAATGAAGCTCTACACCGATAATTGTTACTAATACAAATACAAAAAATACACTTTTAACTTTCTAAAATATTTTTTCGTTTTATGAAAAGTTTATTGGAAATTGAATGAAAAGTTTCATATAGTAACAAAAGGGATATCTATAATACAATATTAGTAGTTACTTTACATAATATAGTTAAAATATTTGGTGATTTTCAATCTTAAATCTTAAAGGCCACGTGTACAAGGTTGTGGGGTGGCTCTCGTACGTACATATTTTCTACATCACCATATGAAATATTTAATGCTTCCCTTATTTATAGACGTAGGTTGAATATCTTGAATAGACAGGAATATCGCTGGTACAAGGAAATTCCATTGGAGTCCGAATATCCTAAATAATTGATTAAACGAAAGCTTACTAATAAATCTTGTTAGAAATCCTTATATTTCGACTTATACATGTTTTATACTTATGTCAGAATACGCACCTTAAATAAGACCTTAAATAACTGTTATATATTAGTATTCTTATTAAGTCAACGGATGATAAATTGATTAAATCAGGCCGCAAGAGGAAGGAGAAAGAGGAAGGTTGGTGGTTCGATTCCTATTCGAGGAAATAAATAACTATAACTTCACGCTTTATACCTAGCGGACTAGTCAAAGAGAACGGAGCGCCAAACGCTAAATAAAATAAAATATTCAATGTTTTAATTTTTTCGCTTTGATAACTGCCTGAGTTTCCTCCGCGGAAAGTGGATCGGCGAAAGTCTTAATGGGAACGGAGTATCTTAACACCAAATTATAAAGGTTAATTGAGGATTCCTAAAAAATAAATGAATGACGTGCATTAATATTTTAAAGTAGTGACCAAAACGCGACTTTAGCCGCTAAGCTTATTGCTCTATTACATTTAAATATAAAAAGTTTTGCATATTGTAACCTATGTGTTTTTTAATATAATCATAATATTGTAAAGTATCATCTAAATCTGTTCAGCAGTTATGGGGTGAATGTGGCATGAACGTCCATCCTCACCAACATTCCCATTGATAGATAATATAAGTAGGAATAATTTTTGTGTGTTTGTTTGTTTGTAGTATATAAATTCAAAAGTATATTTAAGTTCAAACCGCCTCCTACTATCTTCTTTCTCTTCTCTTCTTTTATCACTGTTTAACTACTAATAATCGGAATGTAATTTATATATTTGAAAAGACTTATAATTCTTTTGTTTCAACCAATTCAAGAAAACGATACTATCATTTTACCCTATACTTATTTAAAAAGCCTGATAAAAACGAGGAACTTAAAGGATACTAAGGCATGCTATCAACAAAGGCTTACTTGTATATCTTAAATGGTTTTCTTGGGAGCATTGTAAGAGTGAATAACTTCTATTTCTTGCTTTTGTTTCTAGCTTTTAATATATATTTTTTAAGGATTTTCTTCTTTTATTTGCCCCATTTCTTTTATGTCCATACTTTGGGTACTAAATAGCTTAAAGGCATACTTTGTTCAACTAGACCAAGAAAACTAATGTTCTTTTATATGTAAAAGTTATCCTTAACTGTAAAAAAATCATCGTGTACAGTGAGATGTTTCTAAAATCACAATGTATAATAAAAATACTTTATTTACTAAAATAACGTTAAAATTGAGTCCTGTCGACAGTCAAATGTAAACGCAACAGGTTTTGGATTTGATTCCCATTCGAGGAAATGAAATATTAAATATTACAATTTCTTTGCTCTGATATCGAGGCTCAGCACGGTGTTAATTTCCAACACTCAATATACAATGCCGGAATATCTAAACACAAAGCTCCTTCTGTCTACCCTTTTATATGCGGGATAGAGTGTGAGGCTGAAAAAAAATCAGCTTCACGCTGTATCCCGCAAACAGCAGGGTAGGCAGAGGGAAACTTGTGTTAAGACACTCCATTCCCCACTTTCTGCCGAATTCTGAAGACATTGCGTATTGAGTGGCAGAACTCAACGCCGCGCTTATCCTCGACACCAGAGCGAAAAAATGGAGATATAAATTTAAGTAAATATTTTATCTCCTTATGTGGGGATTGAACCCACAACCAGTCGGTTTTACAGTCACACTTCGTGCCGCTGCGCCACGACTGGCCTCCTGAAAAAAAAGGCAAAAAACCATAAACTCTCAAAAATAGAAACACATGTGACAAATATTATTTTTCAACCAAATTGAATTAAATATTCAAGTCACGCGTATATAAATATTTGGATGAATAGTATAAAAAACATCAATTTTCAATTTAGAGCAATCCAAAAATATTGCTATCAATTGCTCAATTGACGTCAGTGACATGTGTATATGTAAATACCTCGTAAAATAAATAATTCAAATTTTCATTATTTTAGGCTTATATTGGATCGATTTTAACAAATACCTTTCACCCAGTGTAATATCTTAATGTTTCTGTAATGAAGTAATGTATATATATTCGTTTGTTTTACAATGGTTTTATAGGTTTCAAATTAAATAATAATGTAGTAATCTAGGAAATAAATTTTTTTCGTTGTGTCCTGCTGTATAATAAGGCAGGGTGGGCAGAGGAAGCCGTGTTCTAAGACACCCATTCCAAACGAACAGACTAATTTTCAAGATTGGAGGAGTGTATAAACTGATGAATTTTGGCTTGTTGTTAGAGCGCAAAAATTAGATAATGATTTATTTTGACTTTACTGATTAGAAATTGAACCCACAACCGTCGAGCTTACAATCGCATGCTTTCTCCTGCGCCAGGACGGCTATATTTGATATTCTTTTTTTCTTTTACATGGTTTGCTGATTGAGATTGATAGATTACATTTTTTAACAGCTATAACATTTCTATTAACAAAGTCATGTCATAATTTTTAATAATTAATATTATAACTTACATAGTACAAAGTAAAAATTGAAACGTTTTCATATAGCAAATTCATTTTACATTATAATTTCAGACACTAAGACCTAGAAGCTATATTTGAATATAATTGTAGGTCTTATCAAGCGCAACAAACGTAAGTCGAAGAGACGATATACAATATAGGAGTAGGTACAAAACCAACTGTCACTGATAAGTCACGGTAAAAGCTCTTTTTCCAAAATTTTATCAACGCTATGGTTGAAACAAAAGATATAACAAATTATATAATTATAGTAGTAGCATTTACCATTATTTTCGTAGGAAAATAATTTCATTATGTATTGGAAGGAAAGAATGGAGGGATTAAATGAATGAACTGTGCCAATCGTGAAGCAGGGGAACAAGGGGTTCGATTCCCACTCGTGGAAATAAAATATTTAATATGTTAATTTCTTTAGTCTGGTAAAGAGGCAAAGCGCGAACTTAACTTCAGCCACTGAACACGCAATACCTCAAGAATTCGGCGGAAAGTGGTGAACGTTGTGTCTTGACACTGCGTTCCTAGGTTCTCTCTGTCTATCCTGCTATGTACGGGATGCAGCGTAATGTTAAAGAGTAATAAATAAATAATTTAATTAAACATAGTGTGTAGTAAAAGCCAAGACTGTGTTTTCTTTATCCTAATTTCTAAAACAGCATTGTCCCAAATGAAATTTTAAATTCACATCTTTGTTTCACTCACTAATAGCACTGCAACGAGTTACACATGCCATAGGTACTAAATATACATAACATAAATGTACGATCTTTTTCGTACGAAATACAAAATAACACAAAATAAAAAAATAACGAAATAATTTTAATAAATTAAAATAATTATGTACATTAATAAGACATTTTAAAAGCTTGAAAATCAAATCAAATCAGCTTCACGCTTTATCCCGAACACAGCAGGGTAGGCAGAGGGAACCTAGTGTTAAGACACTCCGTTCCCCTACCTTGCCTGCGTATTAAAAATATTAAAAGCCTGAATGAAAGCTTTTAATATTTTTAATATCTTCATTTTTTAGCTGCACACTGTGTCTCGCTTATATCAGGATAGGCAGAGAGAACATAAGAACCTAGTTTCAAGATAAATTGTCGCCGCCGTGTTGACTACGGCAGTATTAAGTATGAACAAAAATTCTATGGAATTTGCATTTAATTTGTATGTAGACCAATCATCGAAACAATCATCTCTCCACATAGTGGAATGAATTAATTTTTATCCGCCGTAAAACTAGACGCGGCGTTGAGTTTCGCCACTCAACATTCACAGTTTCAAATTCGGGTTGAATTTACTTCTACTTCCACGATTGATACAAGTGATTGGATTGTAACTCTATAGCGTTATTTCTAACAAAGGCTTCTATAACAATTCAAATAATTGAACAATACGTAATATTAACGTACAACTCAATAATACGGTATTCTATTGTAACTTTGAAAGGAAATTGGAACCAAATTGGTGCAAAAACTTGCGATAGAAACTTTATCTGGGTCTATTCGAACAATGTCGATATTTGGAAAGTTACGATTTTCTTCAACGGGGTGGGTACGGAGGGACCCTTTACTTTACATATCGCTTGATTAAAATCAAGTTAAAAATTAAATTTCCTACATATATTTCTATATGTGGTGATGATTTCTGGTGTGTATATTATTGATCCGATAGTTTTTATATTAATAATGTTTTAGTTTGAGTTCCGCCACCCAATAGACTATAACTGTAGAGTACGGTGGAGGTTTTCTTAAATTGCTTTTTTTTGCTGTTTAAAATTTATCTCAAAAATATATTTTTTATGCGGAAATTCACATTTCACTATTTACATAGATAGCGTTCATTGTGAATCAATATTATTTTTTTCAATAAGTTATAACAAAAAAAACTAAAGATTAGAAAGAGAAATCTGAAAATAAATCTATTAGATAAGAGAGATAGAGCTAAGAAAGAAGAAATATTACGTATTGTTTACAAAAAAAGTCCGTTTTAATTTTTTTTCAAAATTAATATTATAGTTAAAAAAAATTACTGTTTTATAGCTCCACGCTATCTTGAGTAAATTTATCTTGACAGACGGACAACAAGGTGATCCTATAAGACTTCTGTTTTTCTTTCTAGGTACAGAAACCTAAAAGCTTTCAAATTATACGAAAGCCCTAAATTATGAAGCTTTCTAAAATACTTCATAAGTTAAAGGAGAATTTCTGTAGAAAAGGTGGATTTACTAAAGTACTTGTACTGAAGTACCTTTATATTTTTTAAATAATATTTGTCGTTACTTCTTGAATGGAACGATTTGTTGACGATAAGTTAACATGTTCTACAACGTCGTATCGCTCGATCGTCTTTTTCGAAAATATTCTACGCTAGTATATTTACTATTCGATTACATTTATTCTTTCAAAAATAACAGCATCATTTTAACATATCAAATATTAATAGCAAAAGAGAAATATAATATTTTTAGAAAATGTTAAAATTTTAGATGAAACAGGTCTCGACACTCGAATTGTGTTTCATAAATCTTTCAAGCACTTAGACGGTTTGGCTTCCTATCAAGCTACGACGAAATTTTTACAAATTTGTTTCTAATTTTATACGTTTTTTAAAAATATTTTTGTACCCTTGTGCGGAATAATACTTTACAAAATTTACAAATATTTATTTAATTACATTTTTTATTTCCAAACAATCATTTTTATTATCGTTATAATTATTTTCTTCGGATGGCGGAAATTATTAAAAACCTCCAGAGATCCAGATATTATAATAGCATCAATAAATTGTGTATCAATAAGGACGTTTTTATAGATAGTTTATACAGAGCATAGACGATTTTTAAGAGTCGCGGATTCCAGTCTTGCTTCGGTATCGGTACCGATACCGGCCAGCTGGGGCGCGATTTTTTTTTTTGTTTTTGTTAAACATTCATTTTAATATTTGGAAAACAAAACAAAGGGGGAGAGAGAATTAGATAGTTTATTAGTTAACAAGTGAACTATAAGCAAAAAAAACCCAACTTCATGAACTAATTTTATAAACATACCATCAAGACAAACCAAACGACGTACCATTTATCAAAATTAATTCACTGATTTAACAGTTAAAAGAGAACAAAGGAACGGACATCCATACACACGCGCTTAAAACATTACCTCCCTTTTGGGCTTCGCCACAGTCGAATAAAAATCTACACATGATTTCGCAACTACAATTAATATAGCACTTATCCTCAGTATTTTTATCTAATATTTCTATAACACCATTAATAAGTCTAGACAGTATTGATTTAATGTGTTCCTCTTTATACGCTGTTACGCCGTTACTTCACGGTTCAGTGGCTGGCCACTATAGATACTATAGAATAGCCTAAATTTATAACCGATTTGCCTCTTTTGTTCAGATTCAAAACAATCACTTCATAGTACTTCCCTTATAATGTAATATTGTTCGTAGTGCATTGAAATAGATGGGATAGGTGGCTTATTATATATATTGTTTATTAAGCAGTAATGCTATTGTAGAAGTTGAGGCCAGTCGTGGCGCAGGGGTCAAAGTGTGACTGTTTAAAATTGACTGGTTGTGGGTTCGATCCCCAATCGAAAAAATGAAATATTTATATACATTTATATTTTCATTTCTTCGCTCTGGTGTCGAGGCAAAGCGCGGCGTTGAGTTCTGCCACTCAACACACAATGCTTCCAGAACTCGGCGGAAAGTGGGAAACGGAGTGTCTTAACACAAGGTTCCCTCTGCCTACCCTGCTGTGTGCGGGATACAGCGTGAAGCTATTGTAGAATGACTATATAATGTGATGGTTAAAGGTACGTTCGTTACTGGTAAGACGACATTCAACGAACAATGTCTCGAATCTGGACAATGGGATGTCTTACCCCTGGGTTCTGTTGCTATCCTATTTTTTAAAACAAATAATGAAGCTAGATATTCATTTATTAAAATATACTGCTACAACAATTGGTAGCAAAGTTATTCGCTAATATATTGTAACTAAATAAAAATGAAATAAATATTATGTAATCATGTAACCATGATGATATAAAAAAATAGGAAAAGCGCGGCGTTAATTTCCGCTAGATTAATAAGACCGTACCTATGTTTCAATGGTCCAAGCAGTTGAAGATTACATATAGACATGGGTTTGATGATCCTTAGGTTTAAATGAATATACGTTTTTTTTTAAATATTATTAAAAATATTAGGAAGTAGATACTTGAAATTTCTCTTAAATGGGCAAAAAATGGAATATATAAACACTAATTCCATCTAAAGAATAAGAAAATTCTGGTAAATATGTAAAAATGTACATTTTTCAATAGAAATATCTTTGTATCATTACAACTGATTTACATAGCAATTAACATAAAGTGTCTTCAGTACGTCAGCTATTCGCTGAGCGTCGTGGCGAGGTCACTTTCACAATTGTAAAGTAGATACAAAATGTGTGTGTAATATAACTAAAGTTACTATGCTTAAAATATTTTCAGGTTTAAGGATACTTTAGAATTTTTCCTATAATTTAATGTAGCAGATCAGCTTCATGCTGTATCCCGCACACAGCAGGGTTACCAGAGGGAATCTTGTGTTAAGACACCCCGTTCTCCACCTTCCGCCGAATTCTGAAGGCATTGTGTACTAAATGGCGGAACTAAACGTCGCACTTTGCCTCGACAACAGAGCGAAGAAATGGAAATATAAATTTAAATAAATATTTCATTTCTTTGAGTGGGGATCGTACCCACAGCCAGTCGCGTTTACAGGCACACTTTGTGCCTCTGCGCCACAGCTGGCCCTTTCATTATATTTTTTTTTCCTAATTTAGCGGGTTCAATTCCATTTTAAATGATATACATTATTTAAAATGTGTCTTAATTTTTATTTGAAAAAAAAAATTGCTAATTTTTATTATATACTTTAAAGATTACTATGGGCGAAAATGTGTCGGAAAATGAAGAACGGAGTGCCTTAACTCTTAAATTCTAAGATATTTCAATTCCTCGAGTGGAAATCGAACCTATAACCTGTTGCGTTTACAGTCACACGTTTGTGTCCCTACGCCACGACAGGCATAGTTCATAATTTTAAATCATAAAATTTATATGAAAATAACGTATTCATATCCGAGCGAAACCATTCCGTAAGTGAATAATAAACACAATTACACCTGAACTAAGTCGGTCATTTAAATCGAGGTCGTGTCGCTATATATCTCTAACTAATATAACTTCGTACATAAAATTTAATAGAAATGTATTATTAATTTTTAATTATCATTTTTCCTATTACTATATTGTTCTCTTAGTTTTTTCACGCTGTATCCCTCACATAGTAGGGTAGGCAGAGAACCTTGTGTTAAGACAATTTGGTTCCCCACCTTCCGCCGAATTCCGTAAGCATTGCTTTTTGGACGGCAGAACTTATATTCCTAGAGATTATTTATCAGTATAGGTTGCATTTATCTTTTATTATTTAAAAAATATATCACACAAGATACAAGGAAAAAGGCAATGGCGACAATTTAGCATTTAGTAAACGTGATCACTTCTACAATTGGTTTACTACATCGCACTGGCGTAGTGTCATACAATACCTAGTTATCACGTAAAGCACAGAAGGTATTGTTAGTTCTCATGTAGATCTGCAGCGATGCGTTTGAGTTTAGTATTACTGTGTTTCGTGTTCGCCGCGCGCGGTCAGGACTGTAGTGTTGGCGGGAAACAGGTGAGTTTATTAGAAAATTGTTTGGTTTTTGTCATTGTAATATAATTGTTTTAAATAGGATTATTTTGATACAGAAAAATTTAAGATAGAAGTTTTTTTTAGCTTTATACTGTGACATCCGTCGCATATAACAGGGTAAGCAGAGGAAAACTAATGTAAAGTAACTAATGTAAACACATCTTAATTTTCGAGACATTGCGTGTTGAGCCGCACAAATTCCCATGAGTGGGAATAGAACCCATAATCGTCGCGTTTCCAATGAAACACTGTGCAACAGCTTCTAAATCATTTAAAAGATGTGACGAAAAATATTTTGTTTATTTTTTCAATTGTAATTTTTTCTATACGAATCATTTAAGGTAATATCCTAAAAATCCTTTCTTAAATAACATACTTACTTCCTACCTTACTTCTTACCAAGCTTCCTAAGTACCTACTTATATATATTTTACATATATTATATGCATATTTTTGTATTACTTACAGTGCATAGCTCATGAACAGTGCTGCGGAGGATGCTGTTTTGAAAATACATGTATAGATAGTAGGTTTTAGCATATTACTAATATTTATTAATACAATTGCAAATTGGGGCCAGTCGTGGCGCAGGGACACAAAGTGTGGCTATAAACGCAACTAGTTGTGGCTTCGTTCCCCACTCGAGGAAATTAAACATTTATTTAAATTTATATTTCCATTTCTTAGCTCTGGTGACGAGACAAAACGCGACGATGAGTTCCGCGACTCAGAACGCAATGTCTATAGAATTCTGCGGAAAGTAGGGAACGAAGTGTCTTAATACTGGGTTCTCCCTCTGCCCATTCAGCTGTATTCGGGAAGCTGAGAAAGTAGTATTTATTGCTTTTTAATAGTCATCATGTAAATTGAAATATGTCTTTGTTAACTATTTATATTTAGAACAAAAAGCGAGGATAATATTTTCTTTAGCCTATCGACAACAAATTAAAAATTAAAAACGGAGTGCCTTGACTCTGCGTATTTTTCTATATGATAAAACGCATAAAACTACACTTTTTCTACCTTTCAGCATACAGATCGTGCCTTGAAGATTTAAATGTGTGCAAGGACCACGTGTGCAGAGGTGAAGAAAATTGTGTGCCATACCAGCCGAGGCTGTGTAGTGGATGTGAACCATTGCCTGTTTGTAGAGAGAGAAGAGGAACTTAGTGTTACAGAGACAGTTGATTTATGTATAGTAAACGATGTATTGTGATAGTTTTTATATTCTTTTTATAGCTTCACGTCGTTGCCTGCATATTGCAGGGTAGCCAGAAGGAACCTAGTGTTAAGATACACCTATGCCCGCTTTTACTTGAGTGGCGGAACTCAACGCCGCACTGTGTCTTGTTATTAGGGGAAATGAACGTGATTCATTCCCCCGAGCTAGAAACGGACTGTAAACTATTAGGGTTACTGTCAGACGCTGCACTACCGCGGCCTCTATTTACGTAAGCCTTCATTGATAATTTATACATTTTTAATAATAGAAGGTCAATGTGTATATAAATATATTTTATGTTTATATTTGATAAAATAAAGTACTGGTAGAAGATTATTATCTATCTAATGCACTAATTATATTTTTTCTTATTCTAGGAATAAATCGTAACAAATTTATTAGTACTGTTAAAGAAATACTACCAAGTATAATGTCACGGTCTGTGGAAACGACTTAGGTTTTCGCATTGCCCAATCTGAAATCAACCTCAATTTAGTAGATTAGTACCTATTTAGTATGGCCATATCTAATTTTAGCATTTTAATACCTAGCTTCCAATCATTTTGGACGATAATATAATATATTAGTGTCACGCCAATGCAGTCCTAAAATGTAGAATTTTTTAACTCTTTTTTTTTATTATAAAGGTTTTTTTTTATTTTTAAGGTTTCATCAGTTTTTCCTAAAATTCTGGGTTGGACACAAAATTTTTCCATTTCATGTCTTTAAAAAAATATAATAAACTTTACAAAAATAGTGTAATCAATTTTCTTATTTAACAAGACTTTAAATACATGCCTCTCGAATAATGTTACTCGAAAGGCATTGTCATCCAAAGCAAAGCAATGATTTAAATAAGCGTTTTAATAATTATTGTAATTATTACCTGTTTATTAAAAAATCTTCTGCAATTATGCAAAATTAAAAAAAAATACAATATGTATTTGTTATCTATTTTGTTACTATTAGTAAGAATGAAAATGAAATTGTACGTTTACAGCTATCGTATAATAATATTAACAAATACATTGCTTAACATACAGCCTCACCTCATTCATTCCCCTTAGTAAGGATTGAACCCACAACCACCGAGCTTACAGTCAAACGCTTATCGATATTTTATCTATTTGGCGTAGAAAAATACAGTGAAGTAAAAAAATACAGTAAGAAAATATAGTGAAGACACTATAATATCCGCAAATGCCAAGTCATCTAAGCCAAGATAAAAGCTAAAAGATATATCGTATATCATATAAAAGAAATTATACATAGACGAAGAAATGTATGTAAAATAGCTTATCCTTATAACATTCACTTCACTTCACTTCATTCACATATTCGTACATTATCTATATTAATATAATAAAAGGGAAGAGTTTGTTTGTTTGTTTAAACGCTAAGATCTGTGGATCTACTGGTCTAATTTACTTTCTTTTTGTTTTGTGTGAAAGCTACATTTTTCAGAAGTGCTATAGGCTATATATAACATTAAAGATTAAGTCTTAGTTAGCCTTAAATAACAAAATAAAAATAAGAAAAAGATAAGCGCGTGCGCTGCAAAAATAGTTAATTATATGTCAGTACGTTGTATGACAAAAATACTATATTTTATTAGGTTTTATTTTTCCGCGGCATTTTATGACAAAAAATAATTAAAAAATTGTCGATTTTTATTTCACATGTATGTATATTGAAACTTACGAGCAAAAGTTATTTCAATATCAAGGAAATTTTATGAAGATAATCTTCGGCTTTATAGCATGTCATTTGAACGTATACTTTTTGAAAAAATGTAAAATTAAAATAATTCAACGCTCTGTTTACGGCCGCAAACCTAGGCTCGAGTCCCACGGGGGCCTTGCCGCTGATGACGTCCTATTATACAGCCGCGTAGTGTTCGTGATTGCATGTATCAAACTATTAACAGATGCAGCATACAGCATATGCGGGCGAAGCCGCGATTGGGCCGCTTGTTCCATTTCACAGTGTTAGAAGATAGATGGTACGGGAAAAATTATAATTATGCGAAACTATCTTCTTATTATATTAAAAGTGTTGTGTTAATGATTTTAATAATAAATATACATAGCTGTGTGAAATAAGGAATATCGTTATGAGAAAACCCTTTAGTAAATGTCATATACATTAAAATTTAGTCATCCATCCTCCATTGAACAATCTTTAATTGATTGCTGGATTGAACAACAGATGACGGAAGACGAAAGATGGACAAGGGGTATCACGCAATATTTTTTTATAAATTGATTTATAGAAAACGTATAAAAGTTTTACGTAGTATAACTCGGACCTAGGCTTAGCTACGTTACCTTTTCTATAAATATTTTACGTCGCATTTTCCAGCAAAATATTTTCCTTTGCTTAGTATGGAATGATACTTTTAAATTAAAAATATCAAATAACTTTTTGCAAGTACTCACAAGCAGGCAGTGAAATTATTATAAAATTGCGGCATTCAATACCACAACTCAATAAGCATTGCCTCCAGAATTCTGTGGAAAGTGGAGAACAGATGTGAACGGAACGCAGTGTATTAACATTATGTCCCCAGGTTCCCTCTGCCTACCCTATTATGTAAAGGATACATCGTGAAGCTATGAAAAAATATAAAACTACACTCAGCTCGAAAGGCAGTTCTGCAAAACAAAATTCATTTAGCATAGTGTAGTTTGTTCTATTATGAAGTATGTAGTGTAGTTTTAATTACATACTTTCAGTTAGATGAGGTCAACTGGACGCTCATTTAGCTTCTATAAGTAATGACTTCTGAATTACAACCTCACATTACCCTCGCGCTTAGATACAATTAAGTAACTTCAGTAGAAATATAAAATATCATTGTTATACGATATGTTTTGTATTTACATATTCGTTTTTTATAACTTGTAAATGTTTTTTTTTAGCTTCCCGCTGTATCCCGCGTATAGCAGGGACGACGGTATGAAGACGCTCTGTTCCTCAGTTGCCACCGAATTTTCGAATATATAATTAACTAAAAATGAAATAATACATTTTCAATATATACTTACCGTTTAATAAATATATTTTGTAATATTGTACGGTGCCTATCGAATGTCAATTTAATGCGTTACCGATATCGAACCACGAAATATATTATGTATAGAAGAAGATAATAGTGAGTTATAATATTGTTTACAGTGATTGTTTGTGAAATCATTATTTTAACTGATTTTTGGAAACCTTGTGTTAAGATACTCCTCGTGTTAAGATAAGAATTCTCGAGGCGTTGCGAATTGTTGCAAAACTAAATGCCACGCTTTTGCCTCGTCGCCAGAGCACGAAAATAAAATCGTTAAATATTTCATTCCCCCTACTGGGAATCGTACCCACAACCGTCGCGCTTACAGTCGCACCATTATACCGTATGTATTATTTGCACCGCATAAGGTGAAATTCAACGTGGCAATTGATAGTCCTTGATAATGTCCTTGAAATTCCTGATAATCCAGGGCGGGGTTGAGAAAATAATTCTTTTCCTGGGTTAAAGAATCGAATCCATAACCAAGGCGTTTACCTGGCGTTTGTCTGACTGACACTGTGACACCGCTGTTATTTTCAATATTGTTTATAAAAATTGATGACTTAATAAAAAATATTAAGACTAGAGGACGCCACAATAAAAATAATCACTCCACACTAATCACGCTATAATATAAATAATCACTTAGTAATGTCAAATAATTGCATCTAAAAATGTAATATGGATGAAGGTTGGACAAGTTAAATTTATTATATAGTTTTTGTAGAATTACGTTAGATTAACATTTCTGTAGTTATCTCCGTAATGACTTCCTTGTTTCACCCTAGTTTAGATTATTTCATGAATTCATGATTACAATAAAGATATAAATTAATTTCAATATCAAGGCAAAAAGCTCTTCATTGAGCCACACCACTCAACACGAAATGCCAGAATTTTGGTGGATAATAGAATATAGAAGAGTCTTAAAGGGGAAAAAATGTCTTAAGACTTGGTTCACAGGATCACTCTGCCTATCCTGTTATGTGCGAGGTACAGTATAGAAGAAAATAGAAAGAAAAAATGCAAAATTTTGACTATCATAAATTGCAATAGTTTTTTCAATACGTTCTCTGACACGTATCGATATGTTTTATATTATACAGATTTTTTGTATCATTCTATCTTACAACATGCAATAACAACGAATGTTCAAAAAAATATAATTATATTTTGACATGTAATACACAATTTTCTTTATAATCGTCACATCGTATCAATTTTATGTACAAATGTTATCGTTTCGTTATTCATTACGCAATATCTCAAGGACAGGAATGAAAGTGGATAGCGGAGTGTCTAAACATAATGTTGTCTCTGTCGACCTCTATACCATAAAGATGTAAACCAGTACGCAATGTTTACACACTTTCATATAAAATTGTACATAAGAATAAAACATTTCGTATAATAAATAAAATTGATTATAAAAACAAATAAAATTTAAAGAGCATATAACTACATAAAATAATAAATACAACTTCTCAATTGATTTCCTTAATAATTTCAGCTTCAGTTTCAGTAGTGAAAGAAAAATGACTCTTATAAGAGCCCTAACAATGCGTTTAACTTTGTTGCTTATATTATGTTTAACATTAATTGTTGTTCATTCTAATGGTTGTAAATTTGATACCGCAGCGGTAAGTCTAATTTTTTTAGTTCCCTTCCTTTTAAGGAACCCTTATAAGATCATTTTGTCATCCGTCTGTCTGTCTGTCTGTCTGTCCGTTTCAGGAACGCTTGAAGTTATCAAGTTGAAATAAAAACCATATACCCAGATCTTACATTTACTTATAAAAATCGCAAAAAAACACGGTACTTCCGGTTGATCTAGAATTATGAAATTTAGCAGCTAGGATCTATAGGTAGTACTAGTTCAGTAAAAAATTAAATCAATACTAATAATCGTGAAAATCAAAGAACTTATTATAATACTAATAATTCAGAATTTCGGACAGAATAATTCAGAAATAACTTAGAAATTCCAAATTTTGTATGGAACCCTCGGTTATTATTTGAACTTCACGTTGTATCCAGCATATAGCAGATTAGATAGAGGAAACCCAGTGCTAAGACAATCCGTTCCCCACTTTCCGCTGATTTAAAGGCATTGTGTGTTGAGTGGCGGAACTCAATGCCGCGCCTTGCCTCAGTATCAGATCAAAGAAATGAAAATTTTAATTTATTTCCTTGAGTGGGAATCGAACTCACAACCATCGCAATTACAGCCAGACGTTGTCATTGCGTCACGGCAGCCTGAAGCGTATAATATAGATATATTATTATAATCTATTTAATTTTCTTTAGTGTTTTTCAAATGAGGAGTGCTGTAGTACCTGCTGTATCAGTGGATCATGTGAAAATGGTAAAAAATATTGAAAAAAAATATAGCGAAGTTGATGACAGTGGACGAGACGAAGGAGATATCTAAAAACTGTAGCGTTTGGTGGTATTTCGTACTTTCATTTCCTAGCTCTGGAAACAAGAAAACAAGTGGCGTTAAATGTCGCCACTAAACAACCAATATTCTAAAAATAAACACTAGTTTCCCTCAGCTTACCTTGCCATATGTTAGATATTGCGTGAAGTTACTTTTTATTTTAGCTAAATTTTATAATAAGACACCTACAATGTCAGCAAGAGCAGATTTTAACTTCATTGTAAAAATTAAATTAGCTTCACGCTGTATCTCGCACACAGCAGGGTAGGCAGAGGGAACCTAGTGTTAAAACACTCCGTTCCCCACTTTCTGGCGAATTCTGGAGCCTTGCGTGTTGAGTGGCAGAACTCAACGCCACGCTTAACCTCGACACCAGAGCGAAGAAATGGAAATATAAATTTAAGTAAATATTTCATCTCCTCGAGTGGGGATCGAACCCACAACCAGTCGGTTTTGCAGTCACACCTCGTGCCGCTGCGCCACGACCGGCCTCATTGTACTCAATATTATTTAAATTTAAGATGATAAATTTTACTCTTGGAGCCAGTCGTGGCGCAGGAGCAAATATGTTTCAATATAAGCGCGACTGGTTGTGGGTTCGATCCCCACTCGAGGAAATTAAATATTAATTTAAATTTATATTTTCATTGCTGTGCTCTGGTGTCTAGGCAAAGCGAGGGGTTCAATTCCACTACTCGTAATGCCTCCTAAATTCAGCGGAAAGTGGAGAACGGAGTATCTTAAAACAAAAATTCTCCCTGCCCTGCCTCTCTGCCGTGTGCGGGATATAGCGTGAAGCTGATTTTTTTTAATATGTTTTTTTTTAGCCTTCAGACCCTGCACCGCCTAGTAAATGATGGCTATAAAAAAGGACCCCAGGCTGGTCTACGGATTTTACGGAACTTTTAAATAAAATATGAAGCGAAAAAATATTTAACTTGATTTTGTCACACAGCGTTTTTTTATTCTATATCTTTTAATTTTATCCCCTTAGCAAGCTAGGCATAGGGAACCTGGGGACTTAATATTAAGACATTTCGTTTCCATTAAAACACTTTCCGTCATTTTTTTATGGCATTGCTTGTTGAGTGGCGGAACTCAAGCCTGCGTTTAAGAATTTATTGAATATTTCTTTTCCATGAGTGGAAATCAAAACTACAGCCGTCGCGCTTATATTCGTACAGTGGTGTCCTGCACTCCGACGACCTCAATGTTACATATCTGACATAAAGTAGAGTGAACAGTAGTAAGTACCTAGAGTAGATGCCCCGTTTTCTACTCTCCCAACAATTTCGAGAAGTTGCGTGTGAATTGACGAAATAACACCGTACTTTATCTTATTACAGCAAGAAAAACAAACATCTGAAACGCAATCTTACCACCGAGTGGATGTCGGACCCACAATCATCGTGTGTAGTCTGGTAAACACTTTTGCACTGCGCCACGATAGTGAACAAACAATATTCGATATAGAAATACCACAAGACTAATCTTTTCGATTACTATATTAAATCGTTACTGTATTCTCGAGGTCATCTGTTCTTAAATAGTTTTGACATTCTTTCGTCACTAACAATTGACGACTCTTTCTCGACGTGCCCAATCCATCCGAGTGCAAGACAGAGCTACAAATATAAAAAAAAAATTGCGCTGTATTCCGCATACAGCAGGGTGTGTAGAAGGAACCGAGAGTTAAGACGCTCCATTTTAGTCTCTTTGCCTCGACACCAGAGCGAAGAAATTAAAATATAAAATGAAGTAAATATTTCATTTCCTCAATTAGGCATCGAACCCACAACCAGTCGCATTTACAGTCACACTTTGTGCCACAGCTCCACGACTGGCCTCAAATATTCATTTATCTAAAGCAAAATCTATTCACATTTTTTTTATATAATTGTGTACTGTAGGTACTTATTACACACCATATTCCATTTTATTATGTTTAAACGAGTTCAACAGCTAAACAATATAAATGGAAAATTTTCCTTTTGTTAAGCAAATTATTTACGCTATTTTTCTTCAACAGCGTGAAATAATTGCATACAAATAAATAAATCCCAATGAACCCACAACTCTCTGGAATTTAACCAAACTGAGCCATTACAGTGTTAATAATATCTCTATCTATTAATACATAAAACAAAAACTTTGTATTCCATTTTCAAAAAAAAATAAACGACGAAATGCAGAATGTCAATACTTTCATACAATCATTCATAAATAATATATTAAATTAATAACATAAATAAAATCCCACAGGCACATTATACACTTACACACACACACACACACACATTTATATAGAGCGACGTACACGTTACTATGGCAACGCGTATTGTACGCGTCACTTGTTTATTTAGTACAACAGCTGCTCTAAAACAACAGTTAATCTATGTTTAAGTGATAAACCCTAATCCAATTTATGTGTATTCCATCACGATCAACAAACAGATAACTGATAACAGCCCATGTACCTTTATTATTAGGTAGGAGTGTTTGTTATTTCTTCACGCCGTATCCCGCATATAGCAAGATAGATAGAAGGAATCTAGTGTTAAAACAGTATTCTCCACGAACCACCCAATTTTTTAAAACAGAGTGAATCGATCGGTGGAATTCAAAGCAGCTCTTCAAATGTATCCTTCTCATAGCCAGGTACGCAAAAGGAAATATACCCAGTACAGGAAGAACCAGGAAACCTAGTTTTTCCTGTACTGGGAACATTTCCGGCCTCCACTTTGACGAATTCTGGAGCATTACGTATTGACTGGCGGAATTAACGCCGCGCTTTACCTGGTTACCAGAACGAATTTTTCATTTCCTCGACTGGGAATCGAACCCACAACCTATCGCGTTGACGCGTGATTGACCTGAAATACAATAGATAATACAAATGTAGAGCACAATTGTGTTACAAAAACTCAATTTTACAAAAATATACTTCGACAGTTGATATTGCCAACGATTCTAAATATAGAAGTATGTATCTATAAATATCGTTCCAAACCAAATAATGGTAATTCAACATCTCACACATACAGGTAACTTATGCGGGCTCCAAGTTACAAGACGGTTCTGATTGCGTCTCAGGGATTTTTACGGTTCAATAAATAATAAGTTTCGAAAATTTTTTTACGACATACATTATGTACTAGCGGCCTCCGCGCTGCTTCGCCTTCGTTTCGCTTCGCTTTTGTGTTTAAGGAAAATTAGTTGATTATTTTAGTATTATAATGCAAGCTATATACAAATAATAGTAAATCGTTTAAACAATCAAAGCTATAAGCTTTACCTCTTTTTTATATTAGTATAGATATGTGAAGTAGATTCTACCTGGAGCACCGAATTACTATGGTATTTATCTTTATCTATACTGTTACTTAAAGACTGGATAGACCATGTGCATATAAACACCTTAGCGTGGTGTAAACGAAATTTTTTCGAAATTTCTACGAGAACAATCAATAATGGCATTTTTTATGTTCCATCATAAAGTGGGTACTTTATGCAAGAACTATTACACATACATATTATGAATAAGCGTGAAACTGCTAAAATATATTTAACTATATAATTGAAAGCCCAAACTGACGTCAAGGCAATTTAACGCTCATTGTTTCCGTGTTGGAAGTTTGCAGCGAAATATTAGCTTTCTGTGTGAATTAGGTTTTCAGTTGTTTGTGGTATTAGTGGGGCGTGAAATTTAGTAAGTATATACCCATAACACTTGTGTGCTATAGTGCAGTGTTCCTTTTGGAAGAAATGAATGGAGATTAAAATGTTCTAAAATAGTAAAATAAAAATAAATCAATAAATCAGCTTCACGCTGTACTCCGCACACAGCAGAGTAGGCAGAGGGAACCTAGTGTTAAAACACTCCGTTTCCCACTTTCTGCCGAATTCTGGAGGCATTGCGTGGCACTCAACAGAGTGGCAGAACTCAACACCGCTCTTTGCCTCGAAACCAGAGCGAAGAAATGAAAATATACATTTAAGTAAATATTTAATCTCTTCGAATGGGGATCGAAACCACAACCAGTCGGTTTTACACTTACATGCCTGACGACTGGCCTCAAGCTGGCCAAAATAGTATTTTAAAAATTATTATTTATTTCACTTTAAAGTAGAAGGGCAATTCCACCCCTTATATTTATATATTCTGTGGCCTTTCATATTTTATAAAGTCTACCGAAAATTCATATTTTAAGCTGTCAATTCACCCGCGATTTATGTAAACTACGCTAAGTGAATGTAACGTGAATTTTGTATAAAAGTTTTGAATATTTTTGGAATTTTTGAAGACATTTCAGTATTCGTTAATAACCGAAGATATGAATAAAAAACATTTACTATTTTAAGCACTAAATATAACATAAATATATTATTTATCCTTATATCTACAAAATAAAACGCTATAATAAACAAGAGATACAGCTGTAAAGGCGTAACTACGAGCTTTAAACATCTGAAACGAAACTGAAAATATGCCATTTTCACATAAAACACGGCAATAAGGAATGTATATTACTGGGAAAACATAAAATGAAATGTTTCAGCGTTATTCGTGACAATGTCGTTTGAAATTCATTTTATAGGGTGGTTCCGTGATTACTTATCTTAATACTTTGAGCCTAGTAAATGGTTTTCGGTTTGATTTGGTAAATGAATTTATTGTAAGTTGTTTTAGTTGTTTAGATTTTTTTGGTTACTTATTTTTTTAACAGCTTAACCCGTTTTCAGCGTAGCTAGAGGGAACCACCTGTTAGGACTGATTCTTACCAATTTTTAAGATATTGCGTATTGAGTGAAATAGCTAAACACTGTACCTTGATATCTGTGGGTCCGATTCTGAATTAGTATCCTCGATGAATTAGTATTTAATGAAACTTATTCTATTCTGTTTTTAGAATCTTTATATACATTCAAATCAAATCAAATTAGCTTTACGCTGTATTCCACGCACAGCAGTGTAGGCAGAGAGAACCTAGTTTAAAGACACTCCGTTCCCCACTTTCTGGCAGCAGTGCGTGTTGAGTGGTGGTACTCAATGCCGCGCTTTGGCTCGACACCAAAGCAAAGAAATGAAAATATAAATATAAATAAATATTTCATTTCCTCGAGTGGGGATCGAACATACAACCAGTCAATTTTATAGTCACACTTTGTCCGCCTGCGCCACGACTGTCCTCATATATACATTCGTTTTATAAAACTACTCATATTGTGACATTTAACATAGTAATATATTAAGAAAAGATCTAAATAAACTGTAAAACATGAAAAAATTCTAGAAATCCTCTAAAAGACGGTAAAAGTTCCAAGCATTCTAAAAAAAACTTTATATCGTTACAGGCTGATACGTAACGTAACGCGCGTTACTTACGTCTGTTAGTTCTTTATACGAGCAACAAGGAAATGTCTTATGTAAATAAACTTGGGTTGCATATATTCGTAGATTAAAAATTCATGATGAAATAAATATACTTGAGTTGGGTTACTTTTTGACACTGCCGAAAACTGTGGGTTTGAGACCCTCTCGTTTGTATACCTACATGATACATATACTAAAATAATGTTCTGTCATTTTGCCTCTGTTACTAGAGCGAGGAAATAAAAATATCAAATATTTATTTTATAATATTTTATTCCTCGATTAGGAATCGAACCCACAACGCTCGCGCTTACAAGAAGACGATGTGCGCACCGATGCGCCACGGCGGTGTTTTTTAATAAATGCTTAATAATGTTCTTGATAATAGAGAATAATTAGTTAAAATTATTTTATTTATATTTATTTAATTATGACGACTGAGCAAAGTACGAAACCATTTTCAAATAGCAATATTTCTTCTCCTCTAGTTACAAGGAAGTAGACAGTATACTTGTATTGTTTTATATTATGTGAAGAGAGAAAAAAGGTATCACTATATTTAATAATTTTAAAGTATTAAAGTACTTTAAGAAGAGAAAACAAACATTAAAAAATACATTAATAAATGGCATTTTTCCTTGATGTAGATTCTAACTGCATGAATAAATTCTAAATAACGTAAATATATTTCGACGTATGTAGCTGTAAGAAAGTATGGATTAGTAATCATCGCATTTGGAAAGTTTTTTGACGGCGCAAATCTAAATTATTACAGATTTTCTAAAAAAAGATAATACAAGTTTCTTAACAAATAGGCCCGTCGTAGTGCAGGGCCATTAGTGTGTGTCTGTGAAAGCAACTGCTTGTGGATTCGACCCCCAATCGAGGAAATTAAAAAATTGTTTAAATTTTCATTTCTTCGCTCTGGTGTCGAGGCAAAAGCGCGGCGTTGAGTTCCACCACTCAATTCCCTCTGCCTACCCTGCTGTGTGCGGGATACAGCATGAAGATGATTAGATTTTTCTTAACTTTTATTTTTTTTTTATAAAATCATTAAAAAATCTATATTTAGAACAATAAGATCTCGTTGTAAGAAAACTGCAACAGATGCTAGTCGCAATATCGCTGTCAAAAGTTGTAATTAATACTTTTTCCCTCTCTTAATAATACAGCTCCGCGCCATTTGGTGTTCCCTTCGAGTTTACAAATTATTTAGTGAAATCTGAGGCTGAAACTAGAATTTTTATATTTTTAGTAATTAATAATGTTGAGGCCAGTCGATGCGCAGCGGCGCAAAGTGTGACTGTAAAAAAACCTGACTGGTTGTGGGTTCGATCCCCACTCGAGGAGATGAAATATTCACTTAAATTTATATTTCCATTTCTTCGCTCTCGTGTCGAGGCAAAGCGCGGCGTTGAGTTCTGCCACTCAACACGCAATGTCTCCGAATTCAGCAGAAAGTGGGGAACAGAGTGTCTTAACACTAGGTTCCCTCTGCCTACCCTGAAGTGTGCGGGATACAGCGTGTAGCTGATTTATTTTTTATTTTAATAATTTTGTGTTATGTGAATATTGTCTAACTTCAAGTACTATATTTTTGTTAACACTACATGGACATTAGGTTCGTACTCTTATTCTCCGTATTTATATAATGTTTTTAGTTTTACAAAACATTAACTATTTTAATAATTACAGTAGTTCATAGTTAAATATTTATAACGTCAACCGAAAGTACCCTATTGATTTTGATTACCTTTATAGTGTTGAAATACGCATTTTTGTGATATAAGCTTCCACATTTTTTTTCAAAATCAAGGGACCCTAGACCTTAGTATATAATATCTCCTAGCGTTCCTCTTGACAGACAGACAGACGGACGGACACAATGTTATCTGTGCGTCGTCTGGTGATAAGGGTTTCTTTTGTCTTTAAAAGGTACGGAACCCTAAAAATATCTAATAAAAATCTATTATAGTAGATCTATCTATCAAATGTCAATCACTAATTTAAATTTATGTCTCAATCAATCTATGTATCTCTAAATCGATTAATAAAATAATTTTTCACTATAATACAATTCAACTTTTCTAAAAATATAGCCATTATATATAAAACCAAATTTATAAAGATTTGTTACAGTTCAATGAATAACCACTGCGAATAAGTGCAAAAAGGCATTTGAAGTCCATCCTGCCCACCCCATTAGAGATAGGCGCTGGGAATGAAGTAGCAACGACGTAAAAGTTTTTAGCCGAGCCTTAAATTTTGTGTAAATAAACTGTTTTTGTATTCAAAACAAAATATTGCTTCAAATAATCATTTTAAAAGAGGTGTCCAATTTTTTTCATGCTGTATTTTATTTTATTAATTACCCTTTCATTTGAAACCTATATTAGGTGGATTGTGCAAAAAAATTGTAATCCGTAATTGTTCATTCAAAATTCCATTATGAATAAAAAACAACAAAATTATATAAAATTTTATTGTCATCTGAACTGAAGTCGTAATTCAAATTTCAGTCCAATCGAACACTAGACAATTTAAAAGAGCTAGGAGGCAGAGAAAAAGGATGTACCTATACATTATACAAACAGAGTAACTCCAATTTCTGAGGGCTGATTAATATAGAGTATCCTTGTTTAACGTCATCGGGATCACCTATCAAACGTCGTTACTCAATATTGCACTTAACTGACCATGGTATACTTACCTAGAAAACTCGAACCCGCGCCTCCGACCAGGTCGGTTTCCAGGAGGCGTGGGTTCGAGTCCCGCTACGTTAAAATTTTTATACGTTTTCTAAATAGGTATTTTTCTTTCCTAAGTGTTTTCACTTTAAAAATGTTAAAAATGACCATGTTATATCAGATTCGCAGTAGTTAAGTGGTATAATTGCTTCGGTGCTTGTGACACATGTTAAAATTTGAACATGAAAAAAAAATACCAGTGAGAGACTAATTAAAAAAAATTAAACAAATTGACAAAGAATGGCCTTATTAAAATAAATAAATAAATCAGCTTCACGCTGTATCCCGCACACAGCAGGGTAGGCAGAGGGGACCTAGTGTTAAGACACTCCATTCCCCACTTTCTGCCGAATTTTGGAGGCATTGCGCGTTGAGTGGCAGAACTAATGGCCTAATTGAACAACGAATATTGTAATTTTAATTCTAATGCAAGATTTTTTATGTACAATATGCCGCCATATATAAATCTCCTTATAAACAAGTCAACACGATAATAAAAAAACATGCAATAAAATACACAATTAGTTATATGAAAGCAATTAATTAGGCTAAGTTCTTAGGTGCGATATTACCTAAAGCTGCCATAGTTCATTTATTAAAGCTAACATTTTATGAGGTTGTAAACAAGTGTTTTTTTTTGTTATTACACGCCTATTCTTCAACTTTATAGATGATGACCTACAATAAAGTTAATTCTTCATAATTTAGTTTATATTTTTAGATATTTCTCTCATTTAGTCCTCGTGGCATAGTGGCAAAGCCTGAATTTAAAATCGACGGTTTTAGGTTCTTAAACTTACTTGAATGATTTATATTTAAATTATATTCATGTACCCACACGAGTAGGTAAGGTATTGGGTTGAGTTTCGCCACTCAACAATCAATATTCCAAAATTAGGCGGAGAGTAGAGAACTAAGTATCTTAACACTAGGTTCTCACTATCTACCCTACTATGCGGAAATAAAACTGAAATAAAACTCACTATTATTATATAAGTATATGTGTGTATTTTGCGGATATTAACGCCGCGCTCGTTCTCTCATAATGGAATATAATATAAAAAAAATTAAAAAACTCGATTCCCTGTAGTAAATAGTATTTCAGCTGCGCCAGTAGTGTAGTGCGTCATCTATTAATAATATTTAATTAATTTTGTGCGCGGCTTTGTATACCTGTATGTCATGTAGAAAACTGTCATTTAAGACAGGAAACCGTTAATTACCGGTACTATGACAATATGAAATAGTAATATTGTATGACACAACATAATGAAGTCATAATAACACGGAATATAATTATTTGCCTATATACGCGTTGGTTATAGGTTCGACTTCTAATAGTGAAAACGTTTTTGGTTTAAATTTGTATAGACTTCAAGTAAGCCGGAAATGATCGTATTTTCCCGTTGCAGTAGAAATTTCGTGAGAATTTGCTCTCTTAGTGCTTGCCTACCTTCGTTACGGAGTCTTCATGCCTAGGGGGGAGCTTCGACTGTGATTTATCGGTTAATCACGTAGTATTGGAATAAATACGTACATTATTGTGTTTCTTAGTCGGTAATCTAAATAACCTAAGCTTATAAATAAACCTAAGTTTATAAATAAACAAAAAGCAAAAAGTTATAGGGAAAAAATAATACTATAAAAGAAATAATTAGAAAACGTATAAACATTTGAATGTAGCGGGACTCGAACCCGCGCCTCCTGGAAACCGACCAGGCGCTCTGACCAGTAAGCCTTACGTTCTCATCAAACTAAGTCGAAATTTTTATACGCCTTTAACAAGTGTTACAACTTATTTATATTGTTATAAATTATTAGGTCCCGAGTTTTCTAAATAAATATTATTATTTCCTAAGTATGGAATAACACTTTAAAAATTTAAAAATATTAAAAATATTTTCTTTACTTATAAATTATCAATATAGATTAGATTATATTATTATACATACACAATATGAGGCCAGTCGTAGCGCAGTGGCACGAGGTGTGACTGTAAAAACCGACTGGTTGTGGGTTCGATCTCCACTCGAGGAGATGAAATATTTACTTAAATTTATATTTCCATTTCTTCGCTCTGGTGTTGAGGTTAAGCGCGGCGTTGAGTTCTGCCACTCAACACGCAATGCCTCCAGAATTCGGCAGAAAGTGGGGAACGGAGTGTCTTAACACTAAGTTCCCTCTGCCTACCCACCCTGCTGTGTGCGGAATACAGCGTGAAGCTGATTTTTTTTTTTTTACATACACAATAAATATTTAATAAAGCCACGATACTTCAATGCGAAATAATAACAGCTAAATAATAAATTAAATGTAGTCGGTAACGAAAATATTTTAAATAGGAACTAGCACTAGGCTCTCAGGCTCCTTCCACCCCTATAAAACTAAAAAAATATAAAACAGCATAGCGTACCAAGGAAATATTGTAAATTATAATACCTTTAGAAGATAAGTTATATCATCTATAACCTCTAAGATTTGCTTTGAAGCCTTGACTGTCTCATCAAAGAAAATGTTATTCATGAAACGCTAATCGGTCTTAGATAGAGATCTCTTTTTAATCAATTTATATCTCGATCTGTCAGTGCCAATCTAGTGAACCTAGTTCTCTACTAATTTGTGTGGCTGTAACGACATACGACGATATGGTCGTTTACAAATGTGTAGAATCAAATTATAAATAACTACAGAAAAATATTTATAATTAACCCTTAACTGGTATGATGGGGGCCGCGCGGCCCCCAACGGGTGGTATTTTCTATATTTTCTGACAAGCTACGCATCGTGGATAGCCGCTATTTTAAGTATTCTCATTACGTCGCAATTGACACCGGGTGCCGGACGTTGAGCGTTACATCACTTATCAGGACCCAGGTATGCACAAGTTGAGGAATGCGCGGCCCCCACGATACCAGTTACGTTAGTTTTATGACATCAAAATTTTTGTTTTTTTCCTTTTTTTTTACTATTTCATCAAGATGTCGCGGCCTATAAGTGATAAAACAATAGAAGAGATCGTTAAGAAAGATTCAGATTCCAAATCCGTTATTGAAGTCAGACTAGTAGACGAAAGTAGTGATCGTGAAATTTTAAATTATACAAAATATCTTGAAAAGAGGACGCTGTCACTTATGTGATAGAAAAAAATGGAAAGATCGCCACAAAGTGCAATAATTGTTTAAACTTAGTTTGTAAAGGACATAGTAGCACAAAAACACTTTGCGATAATTGTGAAGTGAAGATTTAAGTAATTTTTTTTTGAGGCGTTAATAAGACCCTATAAAGCGTTATTTTTATTTAAATTTGCATATTCTAGATAAAGTAAAATAATAAGTTTAATAGGTATTATTAACATAAAAAAATATTACCAAAAAGTTCTTACTATTTTGTGATCTCTTGTAATTGATTTCATAAATCAAGCCTTTCATTTGTCATTTATGAGTATTTAATCAAGTACATAGTTAAAATTTGCTTGCTAAAAGCAAAAATCATTTGGGGACTGCACGGCATCCATAATACCAGTTACGTTTGTCAAATTCACGATACTAGTTAAGGGTTAACTTAACTTAGCTTCACGCTGTATCCCAAGCGAGATAGTCAGAGAGAACGGAGCGCCAAACACTATTCTTTTATGATCCCATAAGACCATCCGAAGTAGATTCTCGTCATTATTCTCCTCAATGTCATCAAAAAATGAATTAACAGATTAAAATTATGTAAAATAAAGAGCTAATCTACAGTTTCTAATAACAAGATAGCGTCGCTATTAAAATGCAAATTTTCCAACATCACCGTCAAATGATGTTCAGCGTTTAAATGAATTTGTCAAGTTATTCCAGCTTTATTGGTGTTGTTAGACATATTTTGTTAATTGTAACCTTGGTTTTAATTAAACCTATTTAGAAGTTTACAGTTAAGACGATAAATGTCAGTTATTATTTTCTAACTTTGCTTTTAAAATATCTTTATAGAGACCGTTGTGCAGTTGCACAGTGTGTGATTGTAAAGACGACGACGATTGTACATCATTCGTCCATATTCATTCGGAGGAATAAAGTATTTAATATTTTAACCTTGGCCTGGCGCGACTTTGAATTCTGCCATTTACTACAATAAAAAAAAATGCTTCACGCTGTATCCCGCACACTGCAGGGTAGGCAGAGGGAACCTAATGTTAAGACACTCCGTTCCCCACTTTACTACAATAAATATAAAAAAAATAACAGAAAGCTAGGAACGGAGTGTATCTACACTGGGTTCCCTGTGAATAACTGGCTATATGCGGGTTATAACGTAAAGCTAAAAAAACGATCACAGAGATCCTTGCACTAGTGCGACTTTGAATTCTGCAATTTACTACGATAAATATAAAAAAAAATTGTAGAAAGTGTGGAACGGAGTGTCTATACACTGCCTGCATACCCTGCTACATGCGGGTTATAACGTAAAGCTAAAAAAATGATCACAGAAAAAATTAAATTAATGTCAGTTATGATTTTCTAAAGAAACATTCCTCTTTTAAAAGAGCTACAGCGTTGGTATAACGACGCGGTGTAATGTTGAAATAATTATTTACGTAAATTTAAATACTGAGAGAAGATTGTATTTAGATTACACTTTCAGAACTGATTGATTTATTTTAAATTATTAGTCCTTGGGAGTTCTAGGAATTTGGGGAGCACTTAAAATGTTTTAAGGATATCTAAAGTAAGGGCTTGGATTAACTTAGCTATGACATAAACAGAAACACTAGAAATTATAAATTAATGTTTAAAATTGTGAAGAAATTGAAGCCAGTTGTGGTGCAGGATCACAATCGGGTTTAAGTTCGATTTTCTCTCGTAGAAATAAAATATTTAATATTTCCATTTCATTCTCAATACACAATACCCTCAGAATTTGGTGGAAAGTGGGGTACGGGAAATGTCTTGATGGGAACAGAGTGTCTTAATACTAGGATGAGAATGAGGGTACATACAAGTACCCTCTGCCTACCTTGCTAGGTGAGGGATAAAGCGGTAAGCTGAAAAAAAAAGATAAAAAAATATATACATTTCAATAATATTTAGTACAGTTTTGTGAATTCAAATGAATATTTTACATTCTTCAGTAAGATTTTGCTACTGGGTACTCCTAAAAACTACGGATGAGGTAAGCCAGTAGTCATTTATATACTCGCAAAAAAGGGGCATGTCTGACGACCCGAATAAAATAAAAACACGTTGGAAATGTCAAACGCTTAACTGCGGTGGAACAAAAAGGGAAATTCCTTTGTATGTATGTAATGTATGTAGGTACTATTGTTTTTATAAAAGTCATGAATTTCTGTCACCTTGTGTACTTCATATAACAAAAATATAGAGCATTTTTTAACTTACAGCACGCAATTTTTATTTTCTATTTTTTTATCTAATTTCAGAAATAGTAATATAGCGGGGAGCGGAGTGACTTATCACCAGGCTTTCTGAGCCTACCCTGCTGCGGGATACAGCTTGAAGCAAAAAAAAAGGAAAAAACATTAAAAGATTCAGTAATAATAATTTTGTTTTACCCTTACACTCATACCGCATGTAGCAATATAGAGTGAACCTAGGAACTTAGTGTTAAGACACTCCAATCTCTATTAGGACATACGTTGCCCACTATCCACCGAATTCTTGAAGCACTGCGTGTTGAGTTTCGGCGGCCTCGTTACGAGAACGAAGAAATAAAAATATGTAATATTTCAATTTCCCGAGTGGGAATCGAACCCACAACCATCGGACTTACACTTGGACCCTACTTGTGCGCCACGGCCTCATAATAGATGAATAAAAATAATGTATTCTTAGCCTTGTACAACATTAAAATATGTAAATTGTTTCTTTTTAAACAAATTTATAAAGAAACATTTCTCCATCTGTCAGAAGATTTTAATATAGTGATAGGGTTTCTATTTACAAAGGCGCTTCCAAAGTTCTTTATTTACTCGACGCAAATAGAATTTGTAAAGGACTGCCGGGTGTTACTGGACAGTTTTTATCTGAAACAATAAAGAAAAAGTTAGAAAGTAATTTATTGCTTTAAGGCTCTTTTGGGGGTAGCGATTTTTTGTTTAGGGTAACATTTTAGATCAGAAAAATAAGGAGCTTCTTGCTATTTCCTGAGGAGCAGGGAGCGGCTGAGAAAATCTAATGTTAAATAAACAATCCGTTAGCCCATCACCATTCAATTTTTGAACATTGTATGTTGAGGGTTGGGACTCATCGTCATGTTTTGCCTTGTTACAAAAGCGAGAAAATAAAATAGTATATTTCACACCTGTTATATTATTAAAAATCGCGGCTATCGCAATATCTTATATTTCTCATATACTCATATATCGTATACTCATACGATACGCATACGATTGTCCCACCTGACTCGACTGATAATTCGACTTTATCTTTTCATCATATAATGAAACATCAAGCACTGGGATCCTGGGCCGAAGCCGATCCAGGAGCAGAGCCACGGCGCGATATAGGGAGCCCCAGTGGGGTTCAGGGGCAAAACCCCGGTGAGGATTAGGGGGCGGAGCCCCCATTGAAAAACTAAATCTGTCATAAGAAAGTCTATAACAGTACAAGACATACACATATCTTATAAAAAATCAGAAAAAGACAAAATTAGTAATTTTGATATATTACATACTTATTTATAACTTATGCCAAACATCGAAATTCGCATGTCTTGTATTTATTGTCCACATTTTGTATGCTGGTTATTGTCTTTATTTTATTCAAAGTAAAATTTAAGTTTTTAATACTTTAAGTAAATAAGACTTTTCTTTTCGGGGTCATTTTACAAATCTCAATGCAAGGTAAAAAAATAATGTAGTGTCCAAACACTTCGTTTTGCACTGTCCGCCAAAAACCTTAAAGGGTAGGCTCTGCCTGGAAACCTGTGATAAGACACTCCGTTCCCACTATAATAGTTTCTTTCCCTACTTTTTGAAGAATTCTAGACGCATTGTGTTTTACGTAGCGGAACACAATGCCGCGTTTTGCCTCGTTATCAGCGAGAAATGAAAATATTAAATATTTTATTTCCTCGAGTGGGAATCGATTCCACAACCTGTCGCGTTTCCAGGAATCAAAATTGATAAAATCATGAATTCTGATTTGTCTGTGAGTATGTAATTTAAACTAATTTTTACATCGCGGCGACTGTTGTGTATTACCGCTTGTTCCTCGTAATGGATGTAAGTGGGCTTGAGAAAGTCAATTATTTGTTTCGAACTTCCCCATTAAGTTAGGAATTGGAGTGTCAGTCATTATTTGTTCAAACACGCAGTTTATATTTAAAATATATTACTTAGTAGCAACTTGGTAAGAAGTAAAATAAATAAACAAACTTAGTCGCCGTGGTGCAGCGACACGTCTGGCTGTAAACATGACGGTTGTGGGTTTGATTTACGCCGGCTTAGATTATTACAAGCACTCAAAATTACGTTACATAAAAATGTCAGTAGTGTCAGTCCTAGAGTAAGCTACCATCAGCTCAGAAGGCACATTCTCTTCAGAAGATACTTAATATTATTGTGTTTTAAATATATCTTTACAATAAATGTACAAGCAATAGCTTTTCGAGTAAACAAAAACAGCATTCCTTGCATTATTAATTTAATCATTTATCATCTCTTTGCTTTCAATCGTTCGAATAAAAAAAGAAACATCAAATGAGATTTCAATTCACAGATAGTGTAGTGTATTTTGCAACTACGCTATGATGTCGATTGATAAAAAAATTAATAACCCTGCATATAACAGGGTAAGCAGAGGGAACCTTATCTTGAGACTCTCCGTTCACCACACTCAATTTTCGAGATATAGTGTGTTGAGTGGAGGAACTCAATGCTGCTATTAGTCTTGCTACCAGAGCGAAGAAATAAAAATAAATTATTTCCACCAGTGAAAATCGAACCTACTATCCACAAGATCACAGTCAGTGCCTCAGCGCCTGATAATTCATACGTACTATAAATTAATTAGACACCATTCAATTAAGTTGAGTAATGTTATTGCATTCGCAATGCATCTAAATAGTTAACTTATTATAATGATCTATTAAGTGAACCATTGAGGCGAGACGTGCCGCAGCAGCACAAAGTGTGACTGTAAACGCGACTGGTTGTGGGTTCGATCCCCACTCGAGGAAATGTGAAATGTTTTTTAAATCTATATGTCCATTTCTTCGCTCTGGTTTCGATGCAAAGAGCTCCGCCACTCAACACGCAATGCCTCCAAAATCGGGCGGAAAGTGGAGGACGGAGTGGGGGGTCCCTAGGGCTCCTCTTAGGAGCCAGCTCCTCCTACCCTGCTGTGAGCGGGATACAGTGTGAAGCTGATTTGATTTGATTTTTGAAGTCAACCATTAGAGAGATCAAGCGAAAGGAATTGGGTCAAAATACTCGTACTTCAAAGATATGAGATTAAAAATTGATTGTTGTGATTGTTTCTTAGAAGGAACATAACGTAAAGTTTTTACTTTTTATTATGTAAATGTATTTTTATTTTTACTTGTCAATGAATAAATCAAAAGTAAAAAAAAACTGTGTGTTTGTATAGCTTAGTATATTTTGGTGTATACGCTTTATATTTAGTAATTTATCGCTAAGAATGAAGCTTTCATCTATTCAAGACATTGCATGTTGAGTGCCGAAACTCAACCCACGCTTCACCTTGCAAAGAGCCGAAAAAAATATATATCCCCGAGTGGGAATCGAACCCACATTGCCATCATAACCATATAGTGTCCCACAGTGATACAATACCCTCGACAATACAAAAAGAAGACAATAGTAAAATAGTTATAGTATAGGAATTTCAAATTGATCATTCCTCGTGCTCGTCCCCGACTTCCCGTCGGCAGCGCCATACCGACGCGCGACGAACCAAATACAATTATTTGGTGAACGTGAGGCATTTTCTCATTGGAGTGACTATTTAGTGAGTTTGCAACTTGGCTGCGGCTTTCAACATATACGTATGTATGTACGACAAGGGCCAAGTTGTGAATCACTTAATCTGATATACGCTCTAGTTTCTATATACGTGTAGTTAAGGATATGTCTATTTGAGCCCAGTCGTAGTGTAGGGGCACAAAGTGTAACTGTAAAGGCGACTGGTTGTTGGTTCGATCCCTAGGAGGAGATGAAATATTTACTTAAATTTTTATTTCCATTTCTTCGTTTTGGCGTCGAGGCAAAGCGCGGCGTTGAGTTCTGCGACTCAAAACGCAATATCTTTAAAATTCGGTGGAACGTGGAGAACAGTGTGTTAACACTAGGTTCCCTCTGCTTACTCTGCAGTGAACGAGATACAGTGTGAAGCTGATACACGCTTCATAATCTATGTTCATATCTGTAACTATCTGTCTGTTTTATATTTTTTTAACTTCACACTCCAATTCCCATTATGTGCGGGTACATAGCAGTGTAGGCAGACGGAACCTGGAAACTAGTGCTAAGACAATACAATCCCATTAAGACTCTCCCGCTACACACTTTCCGCCGATTTCTGGAGGCACTTGTGTTGAGTGGCGGAACTCAACGTCGCACTATGCCTCGTCGCCAGAGCGAGGAAATGAATATATTCGATATTTAATTTCCTCGAATGGCAATCGAACCCACAACGGTTACACACAACAGGTCGCATATTGACTGCTGATATACATGCGTTATAGAAATGTAGGTATTTCTTGTTTACACATAGTCTACGTTTTTACGAGCTAAAGTTCTGTGACCGGAAACAAAAAGCCAAACACCAGTGGTTCACATACGCTTTTAATATGAAACGGAGCAAACACACCATGGTACAATTTTTAAAATACTTCTCTAGTTATTTCAATTCAATTTTTCTATTAATCAATATTAAAAATACTTTTTTGTTGTATTTCCCCTTACATTGCGTTTTACGTTAAGTTTCGTCACTCAACAAGCAATGTCACGAAAATTGGCCGTGAAGTGGCAAACGGAATGTCTTAACACTAAGTTCTCTCTGCCTCGTACGGGATAAAGCGTTAAGATGTAAAACAAAACATAAAATAATAATAATAAAATATTGATTTTTACTATGGTGCTGCTTAGCCGTATAAAAAGGGACTAAGTGACTTAACACATTACTTTTCTTAATCTGTGTCTAGAATTCAAAGTCACATTTTTTTGCTATAAAAGGTTTAGACACATAAGTATCGTCTATCGTTCGTCTAGTATAAGCCATCGTGGAATGGCTGCACAGCTTTTGACTTTAAGCACAACGGATGTTGGTTCGAATATCACCTGCTATAGTAATTTGTTTTCCATTTTCACACTTTGATAAGAAGATAAAGCACGGCGTTGAGCTCTGTCACTTAATACGCAATAACTCAAAATTTGGTCTCAAAATATATTAACGCTATATTTCTTCTACACTGTTATTCGAGATAAAGAGTGAAGCTTGCGTTTTCAAGTAGTGATATAAAAAAAACATATTGGATATTTAAATTAAAATAATTAAAAGTAAGCCTGTAAACTGTCCCTGGACGAGGTGATGGGCTGATAGCCCCCGCCCTGGGTTAATCAAGAGGGATCACCTCCATTGTTATGCTATAATCTGAATTTCATGAACTCTTTAATTGATTTTTTAATTTTGTTTTCACACACCTTTATGTAAATTAATTTTAGATTTGTTTGACTTCGTTAAATCACAGTGTAAGCTTTTTATAATTCGAATATTGCGGTCAAATTTATATTTCGCGTCGCGTTTGGTAAACGCGATAAGCTGTGGGTTCGAGTCCCATTAGAGGTGACTGATATATTATTTTTTTTATTATATCCTAGCTCCGATAACTAGACAAGGCGAGGTGAAGAGCTCCTCCACTAAACACGGAACGCCTCCAAATTTCGGCGGAAAATGAAGGGGAGAGCGTAAACACTAGGTTCCCAGGTCTCTCCCTACCCTTACGTTACAGCGTGAACCTATAACTAAACTCTAATCTCCGGAACTACTACTATTGCGAATTACAAAATCTTAATCACACAAAATGCTATACATAATAAGCCTTCGACTACAGTAATCTTCTACTTTACACTAATTTAGAAATCTTTTTTTACTAGCTGATTACCTGGCTGTTCCTGGTCTGACGAGACCAGAATATGTTTTTTTCTTAGTGTCACTTATTCTTGGTATAATTAATGTTTTTTTTTTCAGATTTACGCTGTATCTTGCAAATAGCAAGGCTTAGACACTCCGCTCACCATTTTCCGCTGAATTCTTGACACATAGCGTATTGAGCGGCAAACTCAACGCCACATTTTGCCTCGACACTAGAGCGAAGAAATGAAAATATAATATTTCAATTCCAATTTTTATAATAATTCGCGTTTATATTATAGTCTCACGCATGTGCACCCGCGCTATGACTAGCCTTAGTTTAAATAGTGTGATGTTACTTATTAGTAATAACGCACAAAAAATACTCTATAGAGTAATATAAAAGATCACATAACGAGTAATATCACAGAAACTATTTGTATTTCTTTCATGTCCTGAATCTACGATGAAAGGCGCAAAATAATATGTAAAAAGTAGCTCTACTGTAATTTCAAGTAACGTATATATTTGGCACATATTCCTACAAAAGTTTTATGTACGTTTCATTTAAATGAACATTTCCGATGCTTATTTTCCATACAAACTACATACAACGTCGACAAAAGCCTGTTCATACTTAATGCTGTTTGAAACAGTGTTATGTCGTTAGAAGAGGGCATACGATACGAGTACTACAAGTCTACAACGAGCTGGCATCCATCCAGTCGGACGTTGGAAATACAAATTAGGCAATTTATTTACTTTAACTCGACGTTTATGTTGTAGAGTGACATTTGAACGTGGGGCCTTTTAATGGTGACATTTATAATTGGGTCATTTTATTTATAAAATAAACAATTGATTTGTGACTTATAAATCAAGTCAGTTTCACGTTGTATCCCACACATACAGCAGAATTCGGGAGGCATTGCGTGTTGAGTGGCGGAACTCATCGCCATGTTTTACCGTGACCCCAGAATGAAGAAATGTAATTATCAATTTGAATAAAAATTTCATTTCCTCGAGTGGGAATCGAATTCACAACTAGTCGCAACTGTAAACCAGTTACACTTTGTGCCCCTGCGCCACGAATGGTGGTGGTGGCTTTTTAGTTTAGATTTGAAGAATGTTTTTTTTTTCATCTAGTGACGGAGGCAATAATAATGAACAATAATTGTGAACAATGTTTATAAGTATCTACTATTTCGCTGTATACCTCCTCGTATTTATAAATAGCACTTGAACTATACGAATATTTATTGAATACTAGCGGCCTGCTCGCGGCTTTGCCCGCTTGAAATACATGATTATTCATTTAAGAAATATATATATTACAAACAGCCTTAATTATTAATTAATTGATTTGGATAAGTACTCACGATATTATTTGTAAAATAACTTATATTAGCTCCTGTACAGTTTTTAAATTAGTAACATTATTAGTTAAATATATAATTGGTATACAGAATATACATAGAAAGCACGTTTTTAGGCATTTTTATATAATCTATAAAATAATCAACATTTTCGGGCAAGTTC